>LOND01004162.1:20552-39094 GCA_014220965.1 Paragonimus kellicotti
CCCTTTAGTTTCCGCGCGTACAAGTCGTGCTATACTGGTCACACAAAGAAGTTGCATGCTATACACCTGACAAAATGGTATATTAAGAAAAGAACAAGAGCTGGTAGCAATTAAAATTAAGTTGGGAGCTTCACATTTATTCCAAAAAGATAAATTGTCTATTGAAAAGAAACTACATAAAATGAAGGACACCACACAGGAACACATGTTTCATCCATCTTGCTCGCCAAACGTTTATAACCGTATGTGTCGAAGCCCTAAAATGCTTACTTGGAAAATAATTTACTCTCAAAGCTGAACATACGGTGACATTATCTGGATATTCTACAGTAAAAAAAATTCCAGAGTTGCCATACATAGTTTAAGCAGAAAACTGACAGCAGGATCGTAGGACGTTAGCAAGGAAGAAACCTACACCACCACAACAAAACTACAAGCCCATCCAGTATGTTGCCGACAATTTTGCCAAAATATGTCGCAGTCTCCATTTCTCACACCCAATTAACTGAGATCATGGTAGAGAAAAGGTACGATACTCGAATAATCTTAATAGACTAAAGAAACAAAAATCATCGCAAAACCATAGAAACACCATGACAAGTGGTTAGTCGGAGTAGTATCATGTAGCTTTTCCGTTCCTCTTCGGAATCTCAACGCGTCGCATTAGCATGCTCCTCCGAATTAACGTATAGTGCAGTAAACTCAGACAATTCCATTACCCCCTGGGGATATCTCCCGCGGCAAATCCTAACAGCACTGCGTACAAACAGAGCGAATATACCCCGGATAGTAGATCAGTGTCGGATCAGAGATGCCGGCTCTCCAGTACAACATGTTCCACAAAGAAGAATCAAGTTTTTATGATGTGGAGCGTATGTATGGTAACAACGTTTCATTCGGAGGATTGCGCAGTCACCAGGCGGCTGATAGCTGAACGAACAGTAGTACTACAAGATGCAGTATCGCGATAATGTGTTAAATGAGGGATATGTGCACAACGCACCTAGACGAAGTTCAGTAGCTGCGACCACAGCAACTTACTTCACGTTTCGTATACGGTTTATCACGTCTGTAACATTGTTGGCCAAATTTCGTGCGTTCACAATCCCCGGTTATTGTGAATGAATAATTACCTGGGTTAAACAATTGGATCCTTATGGTACATAATTCACTCTCTTTCTCACGGTTACCTGATAACAATAACATTGACCAGGATTGCATTAGACCAGTATTCCTCGTGACAATCACTAATGCAACCAACTCAGACATTTCCAAACACTCCCAAAAAGCAATCGCTGTCTAAGTATGCTACTTGCCGCACGAACCTGAGCAGGCGAACACTCGGATGACGTTACAGCGCCGCGCTAGCAAGTAGCTTGAACGGCAATATGGAGTAGTGAGTACAAACAGACGTTATGTGTTAGCCGGGAGGTAACTTTTGTTAACGTGTCTATGTTCGTTTCTTCCTCTCCCAATGTGATCGAAGATTTCATAAATGTAGCATGTGTGATGCGCTGGTTTGACTACGTTACACTAGTACCATCTGGCGATGTGTCCATGGATTATCTTCCTCGGATTGACTACCATTATTGTACGTCTGTTCCTACTTACGGTTCCAGCTGCTTGAAATATGAGTCATCACAAGTTGACCAACACAATTTCATCACTCATTATCATCATCATCGACAGCAATACATCAGTGGTTCACACTGATGCTTAACTGCCACACAACCACGAGAAAAAAACCTATATAGTAACAGAGAAGAAAAAAGAAGGCGAATAAAAGGGGACCTAATTACTAAAAACAGTTACGCCTATATTCAAACATACAACATCAAGGCGCCTACACCTTGCAAACAAACAACCGAGCTGTGAGTGAAAGTAAGGCGTCATCAGCGAGACAGCTTCCTCACGGCTTTCACTGCCCCGCGTCATTAAGTGCACTCACTTCACAGACAACTCGGCCAAACAACGACAACATTCACGTCACTGAGCCTCGACTAACCGCCATCTCACCTAACGTCTCACGCCACCGACTCTGTGAGCCCGGGAGACGAATCCCGACCTACAGTGACCAACCCCTTCGTAAACGATTTCATTTGTCTACGCCAGGTCATCATCTGTCCACCTCGCACCTTGCGCCAGTCGGCCGCAGCGTCGCAAACAGTGCTCGGTGTGGCAAACGACTAGCTGGCATCCTTAGTACATGACCCAACCATCTAAGTCTGTGCAAATGTAGCGACTGAACAAAAGAACTCGTTTGACAATCAGTGCCAAACACCCGCTTCCTAACCTCCTCGTTGCTTACTCGCTGGTGCCACCCGATACGAGCGATCGAACGCAGACATCGGTGGTCAAATACCTGAAGACGGTTCACGTCCTCTACCCTGAGCGGCCAGGTTTCGCTGCCGTAAAGTAATACAGCCCTCACTGTTGTCTGATATACGCGACCCTTAAGCTTCAGAGAAATACCTCTCTGTCGCCATAGGTGTCTCAGATTAGCGAACACCGCCCTAGCCTTGGAAATACGCGCTTCTATTTCATTCCCTACACCTCCGACGCCACCGCTGATGCAGCTTCCAGGTTATACAAACCGGTCAACAACCTCCATGACTTCATTATCTAACATTAAATCTACGTAATCACAGCAATCTTGCAGAAGCACTTTGCATTTTGAGGCTGCAAAGCGCATTCCGAAGTACTTAGCAGAACGCGAAATAGCGTTTAGCGTTGTTTGTGCCGCTTGAAAGTTGTCAAACAGCAACACCTTGTCAGCATAATCAAGATCAGTCAGTCTTTCACCAGGTAGGAGGTCCACGCCGGCATCTTGTTGAGTGCCGCAGACAGTCCTCCATTATTTCGTCTATGACGAAATTGAACAAAAATGGTGAAAGGGGACAGCCTTGACGTACGCCGCTCCTGGTGCTGAAACTGTCAGATACTTCGCCGTAAACCCTAACCTGAGCTGAAGTATGGGAATAAAGCGCCGACAGTATGTTCACATACTTAGTCGGTACACCCCTACGTTTAAGCGACTCTAAAAGTGTAGATCGGTCCACCGAATCAAACGCACCTTTATAGCTGAAGAATACGGCGACTTGTTGGCCGGCGGTACACATGACGCTGCTCCAGAATTTGACGAAGGGTAAAAATGTGATCTATACAACCCCGCCCAGGGCGAAACCCAGCCTGTTCTTCCCTAATGTTTACTTCCCGAACTGCAGTGAGTCGACGAAGTATAATTGATGCTAGAACCCTTGAAATGACGGGTCAAACTAATCCCCCTATGGTTTTCGCAAGAGCCAGTCTTCTTTCCTAAATATGGGAACTATTATCGAGTGACCCAGCACGGAGGGATGGTCTCCGTCGTCCACACAAGTTGAAACAACTGAGTCAATGCCTCTACTAACGCCTCTCCACCTTCTTTGAAAAGTGCCGGCACGAGATCATCTGGGCCAGCAGCCCTATTACGATTGAGAGCCGAAAGGCAATTGCGAACCTCAGTCTCAGTGGGTGGTTCCAAATCTACCGACCAGGGTGCTACATCACAAGTTTGTGGCGGCAACACAATAGAAGCAGGAGGCCAACTAAATTGACCCTCAAAGTGTTCCGCCCAACGCTCTAACCTTCTGGACTTATTACAGATTAGTGTGCCATCTGTCTCGCTGATGGCCTCACTGACAGACAGTCACCTGGGCACGGATCAGCTTAAACAGTTTACCGATGTTCCCTGAGGCAAATGCGGTTTCCATTTCCTTAACTTTTTCCACTAACCAAGCCTCACGATCAGCCTTTAGACTACGTTTCAGTTTCCTACGGATATCTCTTCTAGACTTGTTATGTGAACTACCAGGAGGAACCTTCCGTCTGGCTTCCAACAACTCCAGAGCCTTTGGCTCAAAAGCCTGTACCGCAAGGCAGCGGTTGGGTGGCAATGTACCAGAACTGGTACTTTTTCCGGAAAAAGATGCCAACCTCCAACCTGGAGGACCAGGAGACTGGTTTGTCAGACCTCTACCCATTGGCCTGCCTGGTATGAGTGACTCTATCGGTGTGGTGACCACACCGTCCAGTTTAGCCCAATAGGTCATCGAGATGCGCAAGCCGTCACACCACGTCAAGGTCCAGTCTCTGGAAGACCTCGGGTACATAAATATTGGTAGAACACTTACCGTACTAATCTGAAGGCTTGCCGTGACAGGGATTAGAACTCCGAGCACGCTTTCACGAGGCAGCTGTGCTGACCACTGCATCATCGATCCCAAATCAGGCATTTGAATGTTCGAGACGGGACGCCCATGGTACGTTCCGGAATGAAAGCACATACGGAATCGAAGATGATCGCGGTCAATGGTGCCGGTGTTGGACAAACATACGACAGGAAATGAAACGAAATCGGTTGAGTATCGATACAAGGATAGATGACGTACCGAACCAAATCACGCAGCAACGATGAACGTTCGAGTACATAAAATGAACGAACGCACCCATGCCTTTGTTGTGAAAACTTTTTGGGTATTGCGTTGATGCACACAATCCTAACGTTCTACGAAACGCTTCCGCCAACGCACTTTGCATCCGGAACGGGTTGTGGTCGATGATGGGGGAGTAGTTATCAGGAGTTCCGGGACCGGCCCACGTGCAATGCTGATGGGAGAGTCAGCAAGCATGGGCTGGGTGGCGGATGAGGAGGAACTCGACTGATAGGACGTGTCAGAGAAGTTATAGTGAGCGGGCTTGAAGCGGTCGACGGCAACCGTTTCCTGCTTGAATTGTGGGTTTGTTGTCGGACGTCAGTCAGCGGGAAACGATACATTGTGACGTCGACCTGCTTGATGAAAGAAGTGCCGTACATAACGTGATCTGTGGCGGTGAAGTAATCCTCAGACAAACGTACTGGATGGTCGTAAACAGAAGTTCTGCATTGAAGGTCAATTTTGGGGGCCGCACGGACACCGAGTAGCACCAATGACAGAACGTCCGTCCAACGGATACAGCCGCTTGCACTAAGCGCTGCTTCCAGTTGTCGAGGAAAGCGTTCAACCATTCCATTTGCAGCTGGATGGTAAGCCGTAGTGCGGAGCGGTGGCATCCTAAGGTATGCAGCGTTTCCGCGAAGCAACCACTTTCGAAATTGCGGACCACGGTCGGTTGTCACAGTAGCGAGGCAACCATACGATGCAATCCAACGTTCAATGAAAGCACGCGAGACTGCATCGGCGACAACGTTAGGTATTGGGACGGCTTCGGGCAATCGGATGGAGCGATCAACCATCGTGAGAAGACGGGTGGCATAGGACCAACGATGTCGATGTGCATGTGCGACAGACGAGAGGAAGTAGTTGGATATCGGCCTATCGGAGCTGATATGTGACGATGAATTTTAGCCTGTTGACAGGTTAAACAACCGTGCGCCCAGTTTTTGACGTCTTTTTGCCTACCGGACCAAACGTACCTATCGGAGGGGAGCTTGGCCGCGGCCTGGATGTCAGAATGGGCGACATTGTATGGTGTGTCAAACACACGTCGTCGGAAAAAATAGAAACCACTGGACGCGGATGTCCAGTGGAAGTATCGCAAAGAATAGTGCCTGCAGATGCCGGCAACGGCTGATCCGTCAGACGTAGAGTTGATTGTTGCAGGAAGCGCGGAAATCAGTTTCCGAACGTTGTGCGTTGGCCATGACGTTTAAGTCGATTGAGTCGTGACCAACTAGTGCCGACACTCGGGATAAAGCATCAGCCACAACGTTATCGCTGCCAGAAACGTGACGTATATCTGACGTAAACTGAGATACGAAGTTAAAGTGTCGAACTTCGCGGAGCGAATGTTTATCGCACCTACTGCGGAACGTAAAAATTAACCGCTGGTGGCCGGTGAAAATCACAAACTAGTTTCTTCGAGGACGTCGGAAGTGACGAACGGCCGAGTAGATTGCTAACAACTCACGACCGAACGTGCTATACCTTGTTTCAGCCGGAAGTAGACGTCTGGAAAAGAAAGCGAGCGGTTTCCAGAGTCCATCGACGAACTGTTGAAGAACGGCGCCGACCGCGGTGTCTGACGCGTCAACAGCTATACTTATTTCGGCGGCTGAGTTGAAATGGTGTAACATGACGGCGGTGGCTAATGCATCCTTAATACGAGCGAGAATCAAATTCAACTTGAAGAATTTTTGAGGGGAAAGGAAAAGGACTTTATTACCACAAATTATCTACGTGGAAGCGCTATTTCTATCGTAGAAGGCTTCAAAAACTCTCCAATTGCTTCTGCTACACGGAATTCATCTCGGGACACTGCTGCCACTGACATACCATCCACTGCAGCAACACGCAATACCTCGTGGCACCATAGAGACTCACCGGACAGCACGTTTGGCAAGTTTTATTCGTCTTTTTCTTTATCCTGTTATTTTCCTAAACTTTATAAGCTTTGCAGATTAGTTAGCTAGCATGGGACGTGCGATTAATCCGACTGCCGACGTTTGTGGACCGTGTTCGAAGGTAGTAGGGCCTCGCAGCAAAGCCATGGCCTGTGACTTTTGTAACTACTGGGTTCACTGCAAGTGCGACCCCGAGTTCCCCATAGACTTGTATTTAAGGCTCCGAGACTCACCCACCCCAGCCCTCAGATACCATTGTGTGACATGCCGACTAAACATCCGTAAGGACAGCATCACTCAGGATAAAGACAGAACAAGCGAGTTAGTCAGTTCCTCACCCTCTACAATATGCAGTCCCGATACGCCAACGCCAGGCAACCTCAGCCTGGCTACACACAATCAAAGCCCGCCGTCTCCTGTACTAGCTAGTAAACCAGCCTCGACAGGCCGCACTAAGCGGAAGCGTGATAAACGCATTGTTACTGTGTCTCAGCAAGCTGGTGCGTCCAAGTCGCCCATCAGCACGAACGAGGAAAGCTCTAAGCCGTTAGTCGAAAGCCGTAATCACACAGCCGTCCCCCAGCTCAGAACACAAGGCACAAATACGCCCAGGCGTAGTCACTGTCCCGAGTTCGCTAGACATAATCTCATTATCTATAACGCCTCAGAAAGCGAAAGCACGTTGGTAAGTTGCAGTGGAGATCCCTTTGTGATCTGCTTAAGCTAGGCGTGGAAGATAAACCCACGCTATGCAGGCTTCGCAAGTCTCACCAAGACGGACGCCCTCGGCCAATCCGTGTCACGCTCGGCCAGATAGACGTCGAGGAGGTACTCTTAACAGCATCTTCCTTGCCCAGACTCAATGATTCTTGCCTAAGAGCGAAACCTGACTTCCCTTGGGTGATCAGGGAGACTCGACGAACGGCATATCGCAACCTCCAGAGTTCCCAGTACGATCGAACGTGTAGCTTAGTCGTACACGGCGTAGAGGAAATGAAGGATGCGAATGCATTGCACGCGCACAAGCACGACATTGAGCAGTGGAAGTTTATCCGAGCCAAACTAAACCTAGACGTAGGCGAATGTGGAGCATGGTCTATCCAACGCCTTCCGCGCCCAGTACACCTGAGCTCCATCTCAGCCCCAGACTATTGCGAATCACCCTCTTCACAAGAGATATGTTGTCCACTGTGCTTCAGAGGTGGTATACGCTAAAAACAGCTTCCCATCTGAGATCCGACTTCACGCAGATAAACCAAGGCCTGTTATGACCTGCTGGTCAACGATAACGATAAATGTCTAGCGCACGACTATAGTAAACACGAACACGTAGCACCGAGCGTAACGATAACCAGAAACTGCAGAAGATGTAACATGCAAGCCGGCCGTTTCTACTCTGATTGTCCGTCGCACTTACGGACCAATTTTGGGGCAACGTGGAGACACCGGGGGACAGCGTTCTTCCGAAGGAGGGGTCCAACAACAATCCTGTAAAAGGAAACAATACAGACAAGCATGAGCCAAAGGCCCAGTAAGCCATGCACACGACTTACACAAACGGAAACTAAAACGGCGTCAACAACACAGCAGCACGTCCCGTCACACAATTCAAATTCAACCTGTGCGCGCTTGCTGGTTTCGACCGCACGCTTACGAAGAACACAGAAGACCTTGACCTTCAGTCGAGAATGTATTTGCTCTCTAACCAAAGGTAACATTGCAGACCAGCGTCTGCATATATTGTAACATACAATCAGAAGAGCAGGTAGATATTGTATCCAAAGATGTATTACGCAACACGCAGCGGTACTAGAGTAATCAAAAAGGATAAGGTACAAGGGTATGACAGAGTTACATTTAGGTGCAATTGTCCTCCTTGCTTGTTTGACTGTCCGTTGATTCGGGGTCTTCGTGCACGACGTTGACGTAGCGATCTGAAAGGTGAACAAAGCGGCCATGTAATAATTACCGAGAGTCGGTTTCCTTTCATACAAAATTTTTGGAAAATTTAATGAAATGAAAGTTACATCACGTTTGAGTAAAATGGTACAAATAAGCTTGCTAAGAAATATATAAAATACGACACATTCTACCTTGTTTCGCAAAACAGTGTTCGCACTTATTTCAGTGTGTCATGAAGGTCCTGAAGGTACATTCAGGGACGCACAGACGTTTGCGCGCTTAGCGAACCATACATATGGACGGATACATAGTGAAAATACATAAAGACTTCTTCACATGCATATACCCAGCAAACAAAACGGAGTTGGCCCGGAGTCGTTCCGTGTCTGGCCACGAGTCGGATCGGAGTCGGCCTGCACCACATACCGGAGTCGGAACGACTCCGGCCTGGCCAGACTCGCAGTCGGCCACGGCAAAAATTTGCCAGCCGGTTATTAACTGCATCGTACGATTCGAGCATTCGCTAAAGCGACATTTTACAACAAATTCAATGGTTTCCCACCTCCCTTATGTATCTAAACAACACGATACGACCTTCTTAGTCTCCGCGCAAACCGCGCTGAAGGGAGAATACACGCGCGTCAGCACTGCACCCCAACGAACGCAAAAAGGATAATTTACAGAACAGGGAAATATATTTTGTACAACGAGTAAACAACGTAAGCTTCTCCTCCACACTTCCAGGTCCACCGTATGTTCTGCTGACCATTGCAGTGGTTTCTTTCATCATTACTTCCTGGAAAAACAAGTTTTAGTACACATTAGAAGTGGAATATCTCAGCTATTAAGCAAGATACATCAATAATTAAGCAGAACAATTTGGTAGAGAACTTACAGTTGTTTCAGAAAATGAGTGATTCATCCACGATGGCATCCTAACTAACGCCAGAAATTTCATTGAACTTGCAAATTCCACCTCCTGGAAAATACGTTAATACACATTAGAAGCCATCCGTACGGATTACATGTAACATAGGTATTTAAACAATAATAATATCTATAGATATGTGCATATAAATATAGATAAACGTGTAATTATCGTTACACAAATCGGCACATTTATTTCTTCTTTCTATGCAAATAACTACACCACTATATTGAATAATTTATAATTATGAGCTGTTTGTAGGTACGCATATTTTGGCAATAATTAATCCGACAGCGGATTTATCCGTCAACCAATCAGAAAATTCGGCGGTTCAAATTATTTTTTCCCGGGTATGAAAGGAAACCGGTTCCCATAATTACCGCTTCTAATTCAATCCGTGCGCGCTAACTAGTTCCAATCGCACGTTAAAATATATAGTCTCTGAACAGCCTTGAAGAATCCCACGTTAATTGATGCATTAAAAGTGGGATGGGCCAATCAGAGACGCCGGAGAAACGTGCGCCAAAATTGAGTTTTGGCACGTTGTGGCGCGAAAAGATTAAATTCAAAATCACAATTTATTTTTCGAAGATAGCTCGAAAAATAAACCCTTTTTGGGGAAAATTGACTTTCTCAACAAGGTCTGAGCGTGGGAACGCCTTTTACTGGTATACTTTCCTATGGCGGCAAGTGTAGTAAAGATGACCAAGATACCGGAGGTCATCAGTAGCCCACCACCTCCCGCACAGCCAAAAAACCTGGTACAGCCGACCTCAAAAGGGTCGGCCTAGCTCAGGTAGTACCCGTTACACATCTGAAGGCAGACACTATCCCAGATAAGGGTACGCAGGTACACGTATCTAGCTGGTGGTGTATGTTTACTAATGTTCTTTCTCTAAAGAACAAAGTACAGGAACTGCGACAGCTGATCGACTCAAAGAAGCCCAAGATCGTAGGTATAGCGGAGACGTGGCTAACGCCGGACATATCCGATCACGAGATAGAACTTCCTGGTTATACTGTCTTTCGCAAGGATCGGCTAGCCAGCAGAGGTGGGGGCGTAGCAGTCTACGTTGGTGCTGAATTACGCGCAGCCCTAAACAGAGACCCAACCCTGCTTTCACTTGAAGAGTCCCTGTGGATAAATGTTAGGACACCTCACTTATCACAAGTCATTGTCGGCGTCATTTATCGTGCCCCGTCCGCAGCCCCAGAATGGGATGAAAGAATGCACAGTGCCATTAGACGGGCCACCGCAATCCCCGGACATCGCGTCATCGTTCAACCTCCCGCGTACAGGTCTCTAAAGCGAGGCTAACGTCTGGTACTGCGGCCACGGAATTCTACAATCTCGTGCAGGAAGTAGGACTCACCGAGCATGTCAGTCAACCCACAAGGTGGAGAGAAGGTCACAGGCCATCCCGACTGGACATGATGTTAACTATTGAACCCCATATGGTGGATATAGTCGAAGTTGGTGCGCCATTAGGTGCAAGCGACCATGCCACAATCAGTTTCCGCCTAATATGCGACGTCACGATCACCCGCCCCTTACTGTCGGCTCGACGCAATTTCAGACGAGCCAACTTTCGAAAGATGCGAGAACATTTATCCCAAGCTAACTGGCCACCACCTGAAGAATGTAGCACGGTAGACGAACATCTAGAGCGTATTATGTTACACCTGAACACCGCGATAACTAGTTCAGTCCCACTTTACACTCCACGCCCCACCTGCAAGTCGTCCTGGCTCAAACCATCGACCAAGCGTCTAATGAAAGAGAAGTGGGCCCTGTGGGATGCATTTCTCCTTAAAGGAGATGGCGCCTCACACCTGACACAAATGTTGTTGTAATCAGTGCAGCCGTACGCGCCGACCGTAGGGCTCACCAAGTATCACTTGCGAGATCCATCGCTGATTGCCCTAAAAGATTCTTCGGGCACATGGCCTCCCTGACCAGGTCGAAAGCTGCCATATCCTCTCTCATGGGACCTTCAGGACTCTCTACCTCTAACTATGAGGCAGCAGAGATATTATGTGCTCAGTATGCATCTGTCTTCAGCAACTCCGCCGAGACGGAACCATGCGCCACGGTTTTCTATCCGGATCGCTCCTCGGATTCATCCCCTAACTTTACCCCGGCTAACGTACGCGCCAAGTTACTCCTGCTGCGCGTTGATAAGTCCCCGGGGCTTGACGAGATACCCCCACAAATGCTGAAAGAATGCGCAGATGAGCTGGCGGAACCGCTTGCTCGTTTGTTCCAACACTCATACTATACTGGTTGTATTCCAACCACTTGGAAGCACGGCGTCATCTCTCCCATCTACAAGGGTGGGGATCGGACGAACGCCAGTAATTTCAGACCGATTGCTCTACTACCAACCATGTCAAAAGTGATGGAGAGCATAATAGACGATTTCGTAAGAAACTATTTAAATACTCACTCACTGTTAGCGCCGGAGCAGCACGGCTTCAGAAACGGTCACTCATGCACGACCAACCTACTGATTGCCGCTGACTCGTGGACAAAAGCTGCCGAAGAACGCCTCCCAGTTGATGCTGTTTTCTAGATTTCACGAAGGCGTTCGATAAAGTTGATCACAGTATACTACTGGACAAATTGAACAATATGGGCTTATGCAGTGAGGTTTGTTTTCGGCTCAAACAATACCTATCCTGTCGCACTTACACAGTTAGAGTTAATGGTGAGCTATCCAGGCCGTTCAATGCCACAACTGGTGTACCACAAGGCTCCATACTGGGTCCCCTATTATTCTTAGTCTACGTTAACGACCTCCCAGGCGTGAGTAACTCTCCCGTTGTGATGTATGCTGACGATACGAAACTATGGCGCGTCTTACACAGCGTTGAAGACGCAGACTTTCAAAGAGACCTAGATGCCCTGCATCTATGGTCCCTGGAAAATCGATTGCCCTTCAACACGTCCAAGTCGAAGACTATGCACGTTCGTCATCACAGCACTAGAACATATCGCATCGGTGGTGCTACCCTAGCCACTGTCCACCAGGAGCGCGACCTAGGTACCGTCGTTACATCAGACCTCTCCCCTAGTACTAACATTATGCTATTGGTAAAGAAAGCCAGCAGCAGGCTAGCTATGCTTAGTAGGATCCCAGTCGACAGATTCTCACGTATCTACAGCACACTGGTAAGGCCACTGCTGGAAGTCAACATTCAGGCATGTGCGCCGTACTGGAAGAAAGACGTCACTGCTCTAGAGGCTACTAGAGGGTTGAGGGTCTATTTTCCTTGTCGTATGAAGACCGTCTGTCGAAGCTGGAACTATTCCCCCTAGCCTACAGGCGTCTGAGGGGCGACCTTATATTAACATACAAAATCCTATGCTCCCGAGTCACCCCAACGAGAAGCTTTTTACACTCGCCGATACAGTGAATCTCAGGGGCCATAAGTACAAGGTCTCTATACCACGTAGTAGCCTTTTATGCAGACGGCATAGTTTTGCTGTCCGAGTCTGTTCGACGTGGAACGCACTTCCGGCGACGATTGTCATGGCAACGTCAGTCGATGCATTCAAGAGGCAACTAGATGACTGGATTATACCAAGATGGCCGTTGGCAGTCGGACACGTATAACCCCATGTACCTTCATTGTTGTCATTTCCTTCCTCTCTCGTCTTTTCTCATTTCTCCCTACCTCCTTCGTATAGTCTTCCCTTTCCATTGTTATACAACAAAACGGTGCAACCTCCCTAGGTGCCCGACTGCTGCTAGCTGCTTCAGCACAACTTATACTCTCACATTTCAGCAGTTCACGTGATCGGTGCGGACGGACAACAAAAACCGAGATAGAATCTGTTGTGGAACCACAAACTCCGTACTACTGACCCTTACCGGAATATCTCGAGGGGGGATACTACACAAGTTTTATACTTCCAGCTCCGCAAGAAACCAGTGAACGATTCGATGGCCGTCGCGGATAACTCTACGTCCCTTTTGACACGTTCACGTATGAGTTTAGCGCAATGTGTTATAAACCGTTTGTAATAACTGACCATTCTGTTAAATCGGCGGATGGCAGCGAGAAGTGTAGGACCGAGAAGATCGGTCAGCGGTCGAATACCGTGCTGATCAACGTCGTGTCCTGTGAATTCTACTGCGGGATGGCCAAAAGCGCATTCATCATTATTAATGGTTATGTCCACAGTTACTGAATCTGTCAAAGAGCTGTCGCAGATGGATCCGGTATTCTTCTTCAGAGGCGCTTGCAACTAATAAGTCGTCGATGTAAGGGTGGACGAAACCCAGAACCCTTGTGATGACGGCGGTAAGGCGTTGAAACGCTTGTGCGACGTTTCCGTGAACCAAACCAAATTCAGGTAAACCGAATGGTGTGATAACAGCTGTCTTGGCGACATCCTCGTCAGCAACTGGGATCTGGTGATAGGCACGCACCAGGTCGATTTTCGAGAGCACACGGGAACTATGAGAACGTACCGTGACGTCCTGTATTTGCAAGAATGAGCACCTGTCGGGTACCATGGCGTTGCTAAGTGAACGGTAATCTCCATATGGGCGCCAATCTCCTGACCTTTCGGTCACCACGTGGAGTGGTGAGCACATTGGCTACAGATACGTGAATGAGTCCCATTGTTCAGTCTATGTTCCAATTCGTTCCTATTGATTTCAACATTCGATCACTAATGTTTGCAACTCTCTGTTTTTATTCTTCAATATCATTACTTTGGGTGACATTCCGATTTTTCGGTGATCTTCGAAAATTTAATTTTGATTGGCGATTTCAACTATCTCGCCGTTGGTTAACCAGTTGATGTGGTCTTCTGTGTTCACGCATACACCTTCGTCAGTGTGTTTTGGCGACTATAACAAATGATATTTTTGATAGTCGCATTCACCTGTACACTTTTGATGATTTTGGTTTTTTACCTACTTTTGTTTTAGTCAAGCCATCCCTTTTGTAATATCCGTCCGGGGCTAAAAACACAACTCGCTCCGTGCCTCGCTAGCTTGACGTGCTTTCTCTGTACACTATTTTCCAGGGTCGATACTAATACACGAGGGTCAACGCGCTGAGTCTTTGTTTTCATTGTCGATTGGTTTTCGATAGTGAGTACAGACTGGGTATTATTCTGTTGGACTAGTTCCAACAATTGGTGAGCCCGTAATTTTCGAACGTTCCGCTACAGTCGTTTCTTGTGTCTTGGTGAGTTCGTTCCTTTGCATATTTTTTTTCTTGACGTACGCGTAATCAGTTGTTTTTCTCTGTTCGTGTATACGTCCAAGATATATCATTTATATATTTTCTCAATTCGGTTTAATTAGTTCTTGATAGCTCATAACCGTGTAATCACTACCCAATGTCTGAAACGTTACCTAAGCACGTTGACAGCCCCTTCATCGGTACTAATGCGCTAGTGGTCCCTCCGTTTTTGGAAATGGACCCTCTTCTGTGGTTTGTTTACTTAGAAGCAGAATTTTACAACAACGGGATTTTGTCTGATCAAACAAGATTCTGTCAGTTGTTAGCCAGGCTTCCGAGTGAAGTCACAATACAGCTTCGCGATGTTATAGTAAGCCAACCGATAGGAGCATAAGTACGATACCTTAAAAAGGCAGTTATCAATCGGGTGACACCCTCTGAAAAGACCCAAGTGTAACAAATTTTGCCCGACCTAAAGCTAGCCGATAGAAGCCTTACAAAATTGATAGTGTAGTGACCAGCGATCGTGTGGCTTCTCTAAGGATCCCGGCTGCAACCATGTTTTCCCGCTTGTTTGTTCTGTACGCATGATTCTGTGTACGCCTGCTATAGGAGGCCTGATATGAACTCAGTGCCACTTTCTTCAGTCGTGCAACTAATTGCACGCAGTGAACGCTTGTCCTTTTCCTAACGACTCATCTATTCCATTCTTCAAGGTCGTTTAGCCCGAACCTTTTCGAGCGTTGTTTAACGCACTCGAAGGTTCCACGCACTTTTCGCTTGGCGCGCTTTTGAGTGCCGCCGAGTGGGCGGTAGCCCACCTCGCGCTTCTTTTCTTTCTTCTCTTGGTTGCTGCCGTTGGTCCCAGACTAGGCTAGAGCTAACTACTTATCATATTTCCAAACATTGCTGGAAATATACGGTTTGTTTCTAAACCTCAATGCGTTCTCTAGTTCGATGCCTGTTGGGACTACGTTTCGAATGCTCTTCAGGAAAGGCGTTTTAAATTGTTAGTGGACGAGGGTCTAGCGCATACCCACTTGTCTACTACACTGGCGGAGATGCAGCAACTCATCGGCAGCTCGCACATGGACGAATCCCTCATCAGGGAGCTCTGGCTTAGCAAATTACCAGAAGAAACGCAAGCAATAGTTTCCGTTGCTCGTTCACAGACTCTTGCCGAAACAGCGAAAATCGCTGATCAAGTAGTGGAGCGTTTTCAACCGCTACTGAGTTGCTTGAGTGTACCACACCCTAGTCCACGTCCGACAATAGGCACGCGCGTTTCTGACAGTGTGGTTAACACAAAACGTGGTCCAACAGGCATTGAGGCTCTAAAAGCAGAAATCACAGCTTTGCGACATGATTTGAACAAAATTTCTTCAAGTCGTTCCTCAGGTTGCCGACCTGGCTTATCATCCAGGCGACACACCGCGGTCAAAAACTGACTGCTGTTGGTACCACGAACGTTTTGGCAACCGAGCCAAGCGATGTACTGAACCTGCACCTATACGTCACTAAGGCGATGCAAACTCAACAGCCGAACTTTACCGGCAAACAATGCCGTCGGCGCTGACTCTCCCTGTCGCCTCATCTTCGTGAAGGATGTAGAAACGGGACACACGTTCCTCGTTGCGTGTTTCCGTCCACAAAAGACGAGGTGCCGAACCCATGCAGCCCACAGCTCCGTGCTGCAAATGGAACTCCTATAACCGCATATGGGCAGCGTTCTTTAACTCTTAATCTAGGCCTCCGGCGGACATTCAGATGGGTGTTTACGATCGCGGCGGTACCTTTCGCCATAATCGGCATCGATTTTCTTCGGCATTTCGACCTGCTGGTCGATACGAGACGCCGTCTGTTAATCGATTCCAGCACCAAACTAAGCATACCTGGCACGCACGCAACAGTTGCGGCCATAACACCCATATATGCCCATCCCGCCGCCCCTAGGCAATTTGTGGATCTCTTCACTGAGTTCCCACAGCTCGTTCGCTCATCGAACGATATTCCAACAGTGACCTCTAGTGTCACTCATCACATCCGCACTAAGGGACCCCGTCTCCGCACGGCCTCGCCGGTTGGCTCCCGACAAACTTAAACTCGCCAGGGCAGAGTTCGAGCACATGCTTGAACTCGGGATAATACGCCCTTCCGAGAGTCCATGGGCCTCACCGCTGCATATGGTCCCTAAGAAGTCAGGTGATTGGCGCCCATGCGGTGATTACCGCAGGCTCAATAAAGCAACCGTCCCTGACAAGTACCCGATCCCGCACATGCAGGATTTAACTACTTGCTTACATGGAAAAAGCATATTTAGCAAGATAGATTTGGTACGCGCTTATCACCAGATCCCGGTAGCCAAAGAAGATATACCCAAAACCGCAGTTATCACCCCTTTTGGCCTTTTCGAGTTTCTTCGAATGCCATTTGGTTTGAGCAACGCAGCTCAAACTTTTCAACGCTTCATTCATGAAGTGACTCGCGGTTTGGACTTTGTTTACCCCTATCTAGATGATATTTTAGTTGCTAGCTCTTCAAAAGAGGAACACCTTACGCATCTTCGCACCTTACTCGAACGTTTGACCCAACATGGCGTCACAGTTAATTCCACTAAGTGCGAACTAGGTAAGGCCACAATAGAGTTTCTGGGTCACAAGATCTCAGAAAATGGAATCGCTGCACTCACGGATAAGGTGAAAGCCATCCGTGAATACCCCGAGCCAAATTCCTTCAAGCAACTTCGTCGTTTTAGTGGTCTGGTCAACTACTACCGACGTTTCATACCTCACTGTGCGCATATAATGCAGCCAATGACCGATCTCCTCCGTGGAGGTGAACGCAAATTCCAGTTCACCGAGGCTGCACGCACTGCGTTCGTTGAGCTCAAGGATGCGGTCGCCGACTTAGCTCTCCTTGCTCATCCTGATCCGAACGCAACATTGTCAATCGTAACCGACGCTTCTGACACAGCTGTCGGTGCTGTATTACAACAATTCGTTAATAAGCAATGGCAACCTTTAGCTTTCTTCTCTAAACGTTTACAACCCGCGGAATCCCGCTATAGCACGTTCGGTAGAGAGTTAGGCATCCGCCACTTCCGGCATTCGGTAGAAGGCAGGGCTTTTACGGTTTACACCGATCACAAACCGTTAATCTACTCTTTAAACTCTTCATCCGACAGGCATTCCCCAAGGGAAGTTAGGCACCTGGACTATATCTCTCAGTTTACGACTGATATACGACATGTCTCAGGTACCGAAAACACTGTCGCTGACGCTCTTTCACGCGTCCATAACCTCAGCGTATCTGCTGACAATGGCATTGATTTAGCAGCCATGGCTGCTGCACAAGCCACTGATCCTGAGATCGAGCATCTTCGTCAAAAGAGCTCTCTCACAATCCAACCAGTACCTCTGACATCTTCGGAGGGAACGATCCTCTGCGACACTTCCCAGGGCACACCTCGCCGGTATTGCCTGATTCTGTTCGCCAGTAGTGTTTAATTACACTACCAAACCTGTCTCAGCCTGGCATACGCGCTTCAGTTAAACTTGTCACTGAACGTTTCGTACGGTCCAAGGCAAACCATGCTGTTCGCGCATTGGAGCCGCTTCTTGTCTCCAATGCCAGCGTTCCAAAGTCCACCGTCATACAAAGAGCCCCCGGCACTTTTCCTTTGCCAGACGCACGTTTTCATCATGTGCACGTCGATCTGGTGGCCCCTTACCACCCTCGAATGGCTCTATTTATCTGTTGACGTGTGTTGACCGTTTCACAAGATGGCCTGAAGCCATACCGCTACCTAACTGCTCTTCAGAAACGGTAGCCAGCGCATTCATGGAACGTTGGGTGGCGCAATTCGGTTGTCCAGCAGTGGTGACCACAGACCGTGGATCGCACTTTGAAGGACATTTCGCAGCTCTCGTAAATACGCTAGGATGCAAGCACATTCGTACTACGGCTTACCATCCGGCAGCAAATGGGATGGTTGAACGTCTTCATCGTCAATTAAAAGCCGCTCTAAGTGCCCATGCTAATCCATCATGGAAAGAGGCACCTCCACTAGTACCCTTAGGACTGCGCAATACGGTTGAAGAGGACTCCAACGCTACCGCAGCCCAGCTC
>LOND01004164.1:2602-12791 GCA_014220965.1 Paragonimus kellicotti
ATCTTATTCAAACGTTTAAACACCACTTAGTGTTTGAACAGAGAAGCCAGAAACAGTTTTTTGCACAATATATCTTCTCGAGCACATTTCGCTGCATCTCATCAGGTACATACTGCAGTCTATGGGTTTATATAGCAAAGTTCAATGGGCATTGTGAAGCTAAACAACAAAATCAACAACCACACAAACACACACATCCGTACACATCAGTTACCAGGGCAATCTGGTACTGACGAACAAGTCTTTCTGTACGCAGAGGGGTGGCTTCCATTTGCTAATTGCTACCACCCCCGTGAATAAATAACCCACCCAGTGCCAACGAATGGGTCGAACTGCCCCAGTTGTAAAATACCATCAGAATAAGTGTAAAAGCATCGCTAAAATAAAACCGAAAAACGTCAATAACGAAGGTTTGTACAACAACTGGCTAAATTTGATACTTATAGTGGTAAAATTTGATTAACACTGAGCATGTGCTTCCACTGTGCTTGGATAACTATCGCAGTGACCCCTCGGATCGTACGTGACCGGTCTGTATCAAATTTTGAGGGGCACTTAAGGCAAAAATTTAAATTTGCAAGTGTGCTCGCAGCAAAATGTAGACTTCGAAAACCTCTCTCACATGCGATGAGCTTTCCACCTAGTAATCAAATTTGATGAGTTATGTTGGTGAACTGCATGTAAAGTCAATTGACAAAGTCCTTGCTTTCTAAATCTGAGATGCTGTTTCAAACGCGACAACCGATTGCATAGACACATGGATGCAACCAATGTTCCGTTTCAAACGTCGAAATAAAAACGTGTATCATAATTATTTTGTAATTTAAAGCAGCAGACTCTTATGAGAAATTTGACAGCAATGGAAAGAAACGACGTTTCTCAAATTAACTTATCAAATACTTTGAACGCACAGAGATTACAAATCGTATTATGAAGGGCTGGAAAAGACAGACCTAAGGCACTTAATCAATGGCAGTAAACGATACAACATCTACAACCTACACACAAAAAATCGGAAATTATGTCTAAAAAATTGGGTGAAATTCAGGCTGCTTTTGTTTACTACTTCAAGTGTGTGAACTACAAGCAACAGCACACAGGGAAACGAACAGTTCGTTGGAAGAATAACGTTATCGCTTTCTCTGGCCGTTTCCCAGACTTCTGACTAGATTTATAGGGAATTTTCCCGAATGAAACCGAGACTCACTGAATTTGGTGTGCTTCAACATGTCAACGTACTAATGAGCTTGCCTCCAGAATTTTGACCACCATCTCCACTTCAGACTCTCAAAGTGTTTATCCGTATCCTTAACTAGGTTCCGTTTCAAATCCGTAGCCTTGCCTACAGTTCATTTGTTATTCCTCACTCAGACATTATTGTAGCAGAATTGATCGTAAAAATGTGCTAAGAACTTGTTGACTATCGTGTCTACTGATGTCGGTGTGAAAAATGATTAGTATTTGCCTCATGACTTGGTCTGGTATGTGGCAACGGCAAGTTTCATCCGTGTCAACTGGAAAGTTAATTCGTCCGACAAACAATATCAAGACGACTGATCTATCAGCGGATCACCCAATTAGAGGTGAGCCCTTCAAAGTACTTTCAGCGATACATTGTGCAAAAAACTGTTTCTGACTTCTATTATCAGACATAATGAGGAACTGTCCTCAGATAACCTAACTGACCTGGAAAGCTGAAGCGGTAGCACTGATCGCTAAGCCAGTCTGATTGATCGGCTGACTTGATGACGAACGAGAACAACCGGTATGAGCAAAGCTCAGCCGGCTAGTTTACGCCAGCGCAATGAGAACAGGACACTGGATACGTCAATCCTAAGTTGGTAACTCATCCACACTTTTGTCTAACGGATACAAATGGCGGACATCAGTTACTTAGTAATATACTTCGAGGGAGTTTCATTACTCATCCTGTCTGTTCTTCTAGCTTGAACGTTACATCGATAGCTTTTACACGTATTGTATATATTAGTAAGATTAGAAAAAAACCTGTATGTGGTTGTCAGTTTCCAGGTTGTCTAACCGCACGGGATGTATGTTAGGGAGTTTGGGCTGGAAACTGTCAAGCTCCCTTTCAAAAAGGAGCAAGCTCATTATTTTCTGCTCCTTGTGTATGGTTTTTGTGCAGTCCAGTTGTTTTTGTTCCACATTTCATGTCTGAACAATCAGTTACCTAATTTTGCTCTTCAACAACATTTTCGTTGGCTCTACAAACCGACTACAATTTGTCCTACTCACAGTGCCATTCGTTACTGTTCCTCCTCTTCCGACGTGCTATTTGGTGTCATGCAGACGTGCCGCATAATTTAGCTGACTGAGCACTCCGGCCAGTCCTTTTTATCGTTGTATTAATCATTATCGCCACCCACATTACATCGGTGCTTTACACTGCCATACAAAAATGAAGAGCTGAACAGACTGTTGTTTAAAGTTAAAATAGGGGGAACGGTTAGGCCTCACTTTCAAATACCCCGTGCATCTAACCTCACACATTGTGGTGTCAGCACCTTGGAAAAAAATATCCCAGCTCTACATGTGAATAAGATGTCACACTTGTGGCCTTCATTGCCTCACCACATCAAGTTCGTTCATTTCACAGTCAACCTAACCAAACACCTCCATACTGTTTGAATTTTTTTAGACAGAGGCCAGATGAATCACAAGGATTCTGGCTTATAAGGCGGACACGATCTAACTTTTCTGCCTTCACTTCCCTTTTACCAAGCCACTCCATGTCTTATGTCAGTAAACTGACAGCTTGACTAAAGGTACATGGCGTGACAAACAATGTGCCAGCTTTCTCAATACGTGACCTAACCGCTTAACTATGTGTATTTTAAGGATTTGATTGTGTGGGCCTGATCGTGTTCATGTTCTCTTGCCTTTACCCCCTCCCTGCTTATATCATCTGGTGCTTTTGATTGCACAGCAATTTCCCTTATCAAACACCCTAGTACACCTTATATTCTGATTGCACAACGACCACCTTTTCGTTGCCGCAAATTAACACCTTTTAGACGCTAGAGTTGTCTCTAGTTTTGTTTCACGACCACTTTTGAACAGTTTTCTGTGGTTGATACCAGCCATCTGAGGTCTGTTATCTTCATTACCTCCGTACAGTTTTATATGCAGCTAAAGATGACAGGGTTGTGATAAACCCAGAGACTCATCCATCAAGCTATCAGATGTGTGGGTCTCGTCTGTTCGATGAAGCATGGTTTTGGTTAATTAGCTGTGCCCTGATTACATTTTGTTGATCAGGAGATGAAACATTCGATCTCATTGTTTATTTTTATCGGTTATGTTCATCTAGGCTATTTGATAAAGTAAGGTCGAAGTTCCAGAATGTTCAGTCTCAGAGTAGGGCTATTTCATCCTCGTTAGGTAGAAACAATTGGACACATACGAATCGGCAATCCTTATATCACAAGTTACAATCTTGTTCGCCAGCTCACTAGTCTGATGAAAATTGTTTTTAATGTGGCGATCAAGATCGTTAGTTTACCCTTGTCTATCTGTCTCATGTGAATCGTACTGTCAATCTCGTGTTGAGTAGGTTCTCTTGAGTTTGATCCCTAGTGTGTTTGAAGACGATGACATTTACCTGGAGCTCACACACAGTTAGTAAGTGGCGTTAAATCAGAATTCAGTCCAGATATCTTCTTCTGTTCCGATGTTCCATATCTCTAAGACGCGATATTTTGTTATTTTTGTTAAAGCATTAGAACAAGTGCCGAATTCCGTGCGTTTGTGGAAACTGGCTGTAGAACTAGAGGACGAGGAAGATGCAAGATTGATGCTCAGTTTGGCGGCCGAATGTTGCCCGACCTCGGTCGAATTATGGCTGGCTCTGGCTCGTCTGGAAACGTATGAACAGGCCAGAGTGGTACTCAACAAAGCTCGTGAGAGCATCCCGACCGATCGACAAATTTGGTTTGCCGCTGCTCGCCTGGAAGAGGCTCAAGGCAACCATGCAATGGTGCAAAAGATTGTGGATCGTGGTGTGGCATCTTTACAAGCACACATGGTGGAAATCAATCGAGACCAGTGGATCAAGGACGCTGAGGAATGTGAGGCCGCACAGAGTGTGCTCACTGCGCAAGCCATAATGTAAGCTGATATGACCGATTTGCATGTGTTCGGGTGTTGGATGTAGTCGATAGTACCTCACATGCCCTACCACTCAGACTATGGTTTACAGACACTTCTATTTATGACCAAGTTTTCATAATTGATCAATTTTACCGACTACGTCCGACTGTTTTTTGATCCGGTATTTTTTTCGGTTTTGCCATACCGTACTTTGGCTGAATACCATCAAGCATTCAGAATCCAGACTGGAGCAGTTGCATCAACTGAGCTTAAACGCACGACCGTGTTTTGTCATCGTTGAGCTGAATTGGATTGCAAGGCTGATCAATCAATAAACGTATAGACACAGTTCCTGTGTCATTTAGACGATGCGGTAGGTGATCACAGTGCGTCCGTTTCTATACTACAATTCCTAAACATATCTGTTATGGGACGGCGACGTCAGTGGTCTGTCCGAGGTTTAAGTCACCAAACTGTCCACAACATTGCTAGAATTTGATAGGATGGCTTAGTCAGGAAGAATGATCGAAAACAGCTGTTCGCAAAATTACTTTCCAATAAGTCAATTGTGCTTGGATTTTGCGTTTATTAATTCTGACCCACCGAACTATTTAACCTTCGTCACACGCGATTGCTTCTTTGTTTGTCGTCTTGTGCATGTATACGAGGCCTGTCCAACAAGATACAGAAATTTGACTTTGTCATTACCATGTTTGAAACTTGTTCAGACTTGTCTCCCTCAAATTACGTTATTCCATTGTTGATACGTCACTACCAACGTCTTCGTGCCCTTACTCTTATCCAACTACTATTTGAACTGGGCAACTTTGGCACAAAAATTTGCACATGAATCAAAACCAGAAAATAATGCTTTTAGGTGACAATTACCATTTCGCACTTTTACGTCACGTCACCAGCAAAAAACCATACGCGAGTAGGTACATTCTAATGATGCGACATTTAGGTTTCGTTTGCACGCTCCTCGTCTTTTCCTCCATATTGGCTTTCTCGAACGCGCTTTCATTGGTGTTTTACTGCTTCTGATTATTTAGAGACTGGCAGACGACGGATTTTCCGGTTCATAACAACCTATTTTTTTTTAGCCAAATCTTTATCCATCGATGTGGAAGACTGTCTTTGGTCAATGTTATTCCCTATTTACAACGTTAGTTCCACTCGCGTAATTCTGTATTCGGCTAAACCGATCCTCTCCATAGGTTCACTTCAAAAATTTGATGTTTCCGTTAGGACTTCATCCAGTTTGAATCATGCTTCTACCTGACCCCACTTCTCTTCACAATCCTTCTTTGTTCGGCCGATGACAAATCACAAAATAAATTAGTCTAATTCACCATGACACGCGTAGCTCGATGATGCATGCGATACATTACCTTCCGGTCAGGTTTAAACGTACTCGCTGCACCACTTTTTCCTCGCAGCCAGACTTATTTCAAAGTTTCCTTTTTTCTGCCAGTTATGTAAACAGTTTATTGACCAAGCTCCTTTTTGCAAAGCCCCACTGAGTTTGGGAAGGCCTGACGAGACCGTTGCCCAGTGGAACGACCAGGTCAAGCATTTGTGTGTCTCTTATACAACACTGGACGTGTTCATGAATCGCGATTGATCGCGGTGCTCACACTGGTATGCAGTTTATTGAAGGCTCTGTGATCGGGTTGTGCTTGTCCCAGTGACCGTCCTAGGCTGAAAACGCACGCTTAAGTTAGTGAAGTTGGTAAACAATACCCGATAAAACATAATTTGTCCTCTCGAATTCTGATGGCTTGGTTCTGCGAAGTGCGTGTGATGCTGAGTGTTAAACAACTTCTCTTCAAATTGAGGTCCTCGCGTAGATTACGGAATTCACCGACACAATTGCCTAAAGAAAGACATCGCATTAGTTACACGTTCTACTTAACACATTTCTTGGTTGCAAGCTCGCTCACCGATTGTTCACGGGCCGGTAGTCTATTCGGCGGGTACTGGTTTTTCTATGAATCCATCAGTACAGATTTTTTCCTACTATCAGTCCTAAAGAAAGTGGGTGGCATAAGCGTTTGTAGAATGATTTCAAAACTCTGTTATCTAGCAATCATCATTAGTACAGGGCGTCATGTTCATCAACGAACCAGTGTTCTATTTTCATGCGGAGGTGAGCAAGCGAAAGCAAGTTTAGTAGCCGTATATCGATGGGATCGCATTACGGATGTTAGTCCTCATATGGTTTGTGGGGTACAATGTTGCGCTGGTAGAGCCCTGTTTTCCGATGGTACCATCTGTTGGGAAGTGTTTTCCAGTTTCCTCTGTCAATATCTGCAGACATTAGAGCCTGAACGATGAGAGGCGTTTTCATTTTAGGCAACATGTTGTACATTGCGTATTTCTTACCAGTGTTATGCTCGTGACTGAAGCTTCCTGCAAACCAATTGGACATTGTTTGAAACAATAATGATTTTGCAGTTCGAATGACCGAAGTCACTGGGTTAATTGTTTTTCGCAAAGTGATTAGGGTCTGATAATGAGGATAAGATTAGTCATGGAATTCACTCGGTTTTGTAGGAAAACATCCGAAAGAAACACATCCAGGAGCCTTGCAGTTCGTTTGGCGAGCCCACTGTGAACGATTTATTGTTGCGAAAGTGTTTTGTCCGACTACTCGCATCCACTCTTCACGTAATGGATGGCTGCCCCATCCTGCCAAAAATAAGTACGCCTCTACCATTCAAGTTCTAATATCTAGAGAATCGAGCTAGCAGAATTCAGCAGCACAAATTCTACGTCATCGGGCATTGTTTACCAACTTGACGAACTCAGGCGTACGTCTTCAGCTCAGGACGAACACATGCACAGCCTGATTACAGGTCTTTCAATGGACTACACCAGTCTGAGCACTGCGTTCAATCGTAACTCCTGAACCTGTTCAGTGCTGGTTGACAAACGCTTGATCTGTCCACTGCACTTGGCAATTGTCTGATCAAGCTCACCTACACCCAATAGGGCATGACGAACAGCGCAGTAAGCTGTTCTAATTACTCGGTCGTTCATGCCCGTGCATGTGCATCGCCGATGTAGAATTTCTCACTTCGATCAGCAAATTGTTCGCGTAACTTCATGACAACTTGCATATATTTTCACTGTTCGACATTTTTGGCGTCACAAGAAATGGCAGTCGTTCCCGATTCGGGACCATTTCTGATAGCTTGCCTGACCACGGTTGGTCACGGTCCTCTGGTTCTCACCATAAAATGTAATCGCGTTCTTCGAATACGAGGTTCGCTATGAAAGCCCTCGTCCTGAGAACAGACGTTACACACTAGTTGCCGGTATGTTGCCTCTAGCCGTATCCGGGCAGTGTGAAGGCGCACAGCTCAAAAACCAATCGGTCGGCGTTCGCATTGCCTGTCCGAGAAACTCAAGTTTGTGTAACCCGATCAACGTGTTTAACGTCGTGTTGTTTCTCAAAAAGTGCTGTTGTTGCATCTCGTTAGGTTGTCTTTCTGAAACCGTCCAATGCTTCTGAAAACCCGAGATGACGACTCAGCAGTGCTTGTCGTAATTGGAGACTATGAAACACAGTGCTAGGTTTTATGATGGGGGTCGAATTGACTATCTACAATGTGTCCCCTTGACACGGTTGATAATGCGGCTAACACCGACATTTGCTTATTTTCGTTTTCCCCAACTTTCCAGTTGTTTTTCCTTTCCAATGATTACTTTTAGTTGCCTAGTGAAGCTGCATGAGCTTTAAAACAGCTTTGCGCGGTTTCTACATGTATGAACGAATAACAGTTTACCACCTGTTCGATTGAATGCAGTTGAATATTGTAAACTGGTTTCAACTGACTAGAGCGTTACTCATGTGAGATCTGTACCTTTTTGCACAAATGAGTTTCTAATTCACTTTATTTCAAGTATTGCGTGTTTTTTTAAGGCATTGTAGTCATCGTGTACAATTTATCAAGACAGCTTTATGTTAACAAAGTGGAAGATCGTTGTAATAGTTGTCACAATGGATATGTCAGTTAGGTGAGTGAAAATGTTTGTCAATCGTTCACCCCTACAAAGAAATACAATCATATCAACTGAACATCACTCACAGTTAGTCGCAGCTTCTGCATTCTCATAGATCTTTTCACTGGCCTCTTTCACAATGACTCGAGTTTCGTTCTTGTCATAGCCGGTCGATATTGCATATCCTTCCCACGGTAGGCATTTGAACATCGGTCAGACTTTCATTAGACAACCCCGTTGACCACTGGGTTATTGATGACCTCACATTAGGCACGACTGAGTCATCATATTGTGGTGGATTATCAAGCCGAAGGTGCGTGTGTTCCAGTACTTTGCGGATACCTCAACGCCGGGGAGGTACGTCCAAAAGCCCATAGCGAGCGGATCGGGGACAGCGTGGGCGACCGGATGAGTCATCGCTCGACTGAATCGGACCAACGGGCGAGGCATGGCAGGCAAAATAGGATGGATGACCAGATCGGGGCGCGATTATTCCAACACTCAAAGGAATATCTCGACACGGTCGCGGAATACGGTCAAAACCCACAGTGGATAGATTGCGGACAACACGAGCGACCGGACGAGCCATCGCTCAACAAGATCGGACTAACGGACGAGGAGTGGCAGGCGGAAAACCCCCCGATAGAAGGCGCCGATCACACATAAATGTTTGTGGACTGGAATGATGACTCATAAACGCGAGCGCATGCGTAGCGTGGTAACTATCGTGTTGGACAATAAAGATTGTGCTTTATTGGACGCCTTCTCGCTACAATATGTGAACGTTCGGCGACGTTCAATAATGCTTTATTCGTTTTGCGCCAGTAATTGTCAATCGGTTGCATTTCAAACAGCAGACGCCAGTGATACATATCACTTCACCTCCATCCTATGAACTGTAATCTGTTCTTACACTGTGTTCTGACTTTGTTTCACTCACCCAATGCTGTACGTAATTCTTACCTGACACCTCAGAGCATTGGACAGATGAGGATGTTCCCACCAACCAGCCTGTTATCGGAAGTAATCCAGCACGCAAAAGGCAGTTTCTTTAATTATCGACAGGAGCCTGAACCCCCTAGATACTGTGTATGAGAGATACTCTGTATAGGCAAGTCATGCCTACCTTTTTCAAACTAACAAAATATGTTCACTATTTGTGTCACGTATTGTTGATTCGTAGCCTAAGGTATCCTCCTTCTCAAGATGAACCACTTTCGGTCTGCTGTATCAGTGCTCCCGTTGAGAATGGAGACCAATAGAGGTACTGTGTTCTAAAATTCGATAAGTATTAAGAGCAGTCATGACGAAATAGTTAGGTAATATGCTAGATAAAGTAACAGACACTGACATTTGAACAGCGCGGGACGCTTGAAAATAGATTTCAACGGACCGTGGATTGCAATTGTTTTTTAATAGTTAGCACGTTACGTGAAAAGGACATTTCCCCGGTGTCCAAATTAGCTGCTTTCGTGATAACCCCTTAAAATTGACCATTGAGAAAAGCATTTATGTTTGGTTCTGCTGGCAACTAAAAGAAAACCAACTGCTGCTTTTATGTATGCCAGGAAATAAAGGGCTGTGTTTGGTCAGTTCGCCAACCGGGTTGCATAGTTTTGACCGCTGACGCGTGATGGTAAAACTTCATTGTGCCTTACGCACCCCTCTACTTTGAATCTAGTTGGACGCATGCTAGATTAGTCAAGACATTCAGTAAATATTAATTCCGATGTGAACGGCTTGCTAAAGAACTCATTACATGGACTGCTATTGCATTTAATGGTCTAATCACTGACATGGAAAGACGAGTGGAAGCATTCTTGACAGTTAGCAGCAGTGCTATTTGTGACTTGTAAGGAGACAATTAATTTTGCCTTTTCCAAGACAAATTAAGCTAGGGCAGCGTAACTCTTATGGACTTGTAATGTGTGAGTTTGCTTTCGAATACTTCTCGGTCCTATCAATATAGCTCGGTTGCAAGAATGCGCCCATCGATCTACGGGCTGACCACTTATTTTTGTCTACACTGATCGTGGTTCGAAAGTAGTTTATCTTGACAATTAATACATGT
>LOND01004164.1:34478-45330 GCA_014220965.1 Paragonimus kellicotti
TTACCAGATGGCCAAGTAACTTTTGGTTTATTCGGAACGTAGCCTGCTCTCCAGTACGAGCTTGGTGACGTCGAGGAACAGGGAAGGAGCTAAGACTGCCCGGATTTGCTAGGTTGAAGAAGAGGTTGCGGTGAAGCGGCCCACAGAAACAACTCGCCTTTCTCTGAGAGCTTAATCTCCTTATTTTTGCTGTTGCTTCCTCCATGTGTGCAGTCGACAGGGCAACTGCCGTCTTGATAACTGTAACGCCGGGGAGAGCGAGTGCCATATATTCCTTCAGAGACTGGATTTCCAACGTCATTTCAGACAGAGCCCGTCAGTACTCTTCGTCCTACTTCCCATGGAAAAAATTGAAGGAGATACAGAACCAAGAAGAGCCCCGCATCTGCGATCGCAGATTTTCTGTGTTGATGCAACCTTTGTGCTGCGTACGTGATTAGTCAGCGGTGAAGCGGAACCTTGGCCGTCGTCAAACTTGCAGCTCACGCACATGAATTCAATGGATGAAAATGCTGGTTGCATGTACCGGTCTTCGTTGAGACCAGTGCACTTGATGTGATATCACTCCTGGCACTGGTAGCACCGCATGCCGTTTTGTCCGGACAGTTTGCACCAGTAATGGTTGAAAATGCTCACTGCCTCAGTCAGTGTGCAATGAGTCCCAACATAAATAGGTCTGACATGAGTCCTTGTCGATAGGAACAAGCAAAATGCAATATAAAATAGAAACTACGAAACCCAAAAAATGCAATACGTAACTATTTTTGGTATGTTATCCGGTAATGAATAACAATAATCGTACGCAATTATCTGACGCATAGGGCACCAATGGAACAGAAATATGAGTGAACAATGACAGCGAGAAAATTTGAACCAAATTGTGAGTTGCTGTGCCCAAACGCGTCATCTGTCAGCAGCCGATACAGTTTCGACCACGGTAACTATTTCAGGTCCGAGGACGAACTGACCTGAACGTCTAATAGAAGACTAGCGTTTGTTATACTTCGTTCTGTTTCTGTGTATAAAAACTCGGAAGTGATTTTGCAAAACACGGGAATTGCAAACTCCTTTGAAAACACGGAAAAATGGTTTTGGTCCCTGTCCTCGTTATCAGCACCCACCAGCTTAGTTAACCATTTATATATGCGTGCAAGCTCATTCCTTTCTGCTTTTCGTCTTCGTGTACGCGCTCGCGTCCTGGTTCGAATCGGAACTTTGAACTCCAGCCCCGTCAAGCGGCCTGCGTTTTCATTTCCAGGACCTTGACACGCTAACATTTTTCTTTTTCTTCCCAACTCGTTTTGACACCATAGAAGAGGACGCTCGCTAGGAACTGTTGTCATCAGTACTGCTTCATCTGCGGCATCTGAAAATCGCAAAACAAGCCGCAAGCTTGTGCAACATGGACTCGACCAGACCAAATGCGGCTGGCCGCAGTTTGTCCCCACGAAGATCGGAAGGTCGCGTCATCTCTCGGAGGGAGGTGTTTGGTGACCTGAAGTACCCGGTCTGCTAGCTGAACGATGTCCAAAATATTATCTTAGTTCACACTGTACATAGGATCGCGGGGATTTCGTATGCCATCTGCCTGCTGTATGCGGTCGCGTTAGTTTGATTACACACCTGTTGACCAATACGCACCAATTGTATCCACACACATTTCCGGCTTGTTCGTGCGCTTTGGAGGTTGAATCATTAACCTCCCTAGGTGCTTTCAAGCATCGATGTTGGTTAGAACTGGTTAAGACAACCTGTAATCGTCGTATAATATACTTTCAATTTCCCTCAATTATTCGTTTTCTTACTCCGCGTCCGGTACATTTTGCGTATACCTGGGAAGCGTTAATTTAGCACACGTCAGCGCTGAAATACCACCGGTCAGCATATATTCCGCAGAAAAGTTTTCCTCTAAAGAATTCGGAACGATAGAAACCTGTTGGGACCACCTTCTGTGGTTCAAAAAGTTTTCCTTCGGCTCGTCACGGTAGGTATTTCTATCAGCGGCCTTATAACATTGCGCACATTGCCCTCATTCAATCCACACACCCAGCAGTCGAAAAAGTCACATTTTGCGTGAATGATAAACTTCCAAACCCTTCCCCCAAAAAGCGGAATTCAACATCAGCGCAGAGGTCGCAATTTGTGGCAGCAAGAAAGCTGATCAAGCGTCTTGTAGAAACGCTGACCTACGCACAAGTGGTGATGTCGCGCCCGCAGCTCCAAAGGAGAGCCATCAGAACCACTCGGCAGTACAGGCCGAGTCCAACCACATCACCCTCCCAAATTTACGATCTTCTTTCCAAGCTTTTATTAACACTCTCCGTTCTCTTTTCTCACGAAATCAAGTGCGTGTGAACGAACCGCCTGAGTTTGTTCAATAAATTACCGGAAATCAGACAGTTAATTCATGACACACAACCCCACATGTTTGCTTTCACGGAGACCTGGCTCACAGATGATATCAGTGACAGTGAACTGAGTGTCCCCGGGTATTCAGTTTACCGAGCTGACTCCGACCGAGGGTTCCGCGACTTTCCTTCACAGTATCTCCCGACACCCACGGTTATCGGTGGACTTTCAGTCCTCTGATAAATGTGACGCTCTGTGGCTTCGACTAGCATTGCGTGGCCAAGACAAACTCCTAGTGGGGGTTATTTATCGTTACCCCTTATCCAACGTCTTTGACGCTGGCACTCTTATCATAAACCTCGACGACTTCTTAGGCATACAACAATTTACCCAGCTGCTTACTATGGGTGACTTCAATGCACTCAAGTTAAACTGGGCATCAGTTTCTAACGAGGACTGAGAAAGCGGACACTGGACTACTTATCACTAGTGATAGGACGGAAATCGTGGACACAGCACGTCGATGCCCCAACGCGGCATCGTTCCTGGTCAGAGTCCCTCTCTGCTCGACCTAGTCATCACTAATGAGAGCCACCTGGTAGACAGAGTGATCATCAAGCCACCACTTGGTCACAGTGACCACTCTCTGCTCACCTTTGATCTTATCTGTTACTGGTTACAACAACCAGAAAAAAAGTCCACAGTTCGAAATTTTAATCAGGCTGACTTTAACGAACTGAGAAGTTACAATCACTTTTTCTTTATCGTGATCCCGTGAACCAGAACTACCGTGCGTTTCAAGGCGCATCTCAGAAAGCGGACAACTTATTCGTACCGCACGAACTGTGCACTTTCTTTCATCGCTCTCTCCTTCCGAGCAGATTACGTCGTTTCCTCGAAGGCCATTCCCACCTATTCGCGAGGTATAAGCTAACGGGAAACTCAGAGGACCTAAGTGCGTTTTGCATTGTTCGAAATTGGTGCAAACAAAAATTCCGTGAACACACCAAATTCAAACACGAAAAGATTTTATTCGGAGCCCGCGGGGACAGAAACTTCTTATTTAAGCATATGCAGCGACTAAGAAAAAGCAAACATTGGCCTTTTTTTGCGACTGCCCGACGGGGAGACTTCATCTGACCCACTAGTTGTGGCCGAGTTATTCAGGGAATACTACTTCGGCAGTCTACAACGTCGCACCGCCGGATTGGCACCCCGTCCTACCGCTGCAGAATTTCCGGCAACCACTGGTTACCGCTGAGTTTTCTGTGCTAGATGTTGAAGACCTTCTATTCAAGGTTAATTCATACAGTGCAATGGGTCCTGACAAGATCCATCCCAGGATTCTCAAGGAAGCAGCTGCTAGTCTGACAGAACCCCTTCGTAAGCTACTCCACCAGATATTCCAGATAAGCTTTCTCCCTAGTGCATGGAAAGGAGTGACTGTCATGCTCATATTTAAAACAGGCGACCGGCTGTCTTAGACTATCTTCCAGCTACTTAGCCTCCCTAACATTCCGTGTGACATAATGCAGCACCAATTGAGGCGTACCATCTCCAGTCACTTTTTATCCAACCATCTTTTTTCTTCTACCCAGCATAACTTCCTTCCTAGCCGATCATGCATAACAAATGCTTATTTACATGGATGAGTTTACAAAGGCCAAAGGCAATGGTCTTATCTCAAAAGTACCCTTCTTTGACTTTACCAAGGCTTTCGACCGTGTCCCACACGGCCCTCTGAAACAAAACTGGAAGCCTATGGTATTCAAGGAGAGGTTCTTCGCTGGATTGCCTCTTTTCTCGATAATAGAACTTTTAGAGTTAAAACCGGATCAGATCTCTCATCTCCCTCTTTCATTTCTGCGGGAGTTCCTCAAGGGTCAGTGCTAGGTCCTCTGTTATTTCTGGCTACACTCCGGAGAATATTTCCAGCAACGCCCTCCTATATGCCGATGACCTAAAAATTTGGAATGCCACTGATCCCAGTGCATTACAGATTGATCTTGACGCGATTAAGCGCTGGTCGGACGATTGGAGTCTCCCACTGAATGACAATAAATGCGCACACATGTCACTCGGTGGAGACTCTGGCAATGCCTTCGTGATTCATAGTGCATTCGGCACAGTAGATATGAAAATCGATCTGAAGAAAGATCTGGGCATCTGGTTGTCGTCTAACTTTTCTTTCGCGTATTACCAAGAAATGTCCATTGAAAAGGGATGTGCCGCTCTTAGTATGATTAAGCACACTTAGAATCGTGAAGTTCGGCCTTGAGAGCCGCGCGGATCCCGAGCAAAACCATTGGCAGGGCTTCTGTCCAACGGATTGCGTCGTCGGTGGCGGGGGCTGCTGATAGTTGTCGATAACAGCGTTCGACCACGCCACTTGCAGCCGGGTGGTTCGCGGTAGTGCGCGCACGTTGGTATCCAAGCTCGTTCAAACCTTCTTCAAAGGAACTGCTTCGGAGTTGTGGGACGCGGTTTGTTGTAATTGTTTATGGGCAACCGTGAGACGTTACATAGTGCTCAACGAATGCGCGCGTCACGGTCTCCGAGCGGACGTCAGGTGTGAGGACGGCCATTGATTATCGCGCGGTATAAACATCCCTCGTCAAGATACAAGTCACGTTATTCGACCGTGGCAAAGGACGTGCGATATCGATAAGGAGATGTGCGAGTCGACACTTAATCGAAGGGTATCAGCTAATGGAGGCCGACACGTGGCGGCGGACGTCAGCTTGTTAACGAGCTAATCAAGAGCGTGTTTACATGCGGAGATCCTTTTGCATACCGGGCCAGACGTACCCATCGGAAACAAGCTTTGGCCATGGACTGGATGCCAGGATGGGCAGTGTTATGTGGCATGTCGGACACACGAGGTCGGAAGAATGAGGGTACGACTTGATAGAGTTGTCCACCGGAAGTATCGTACAAAATCGTCCCGGGTATTGACGGTAGCTGCAGGTCCATGAGGTTCAATGACGATCGCTAGAAAGACGCGGGGAAATCGTTCTCCGTATGTTGTGCGTCGGCCATAGCTGATAAGCCGATGATGTCGTTGGCAACAACGGCTGATATACGTAGCAAAGCATCAGCCACAACGTTATCACTGCCAGAGACGTATCGTACACCTGTGGAGAATTGCGAGAGATAATCCATGTGGTGCGCTTAGCGGGGTTAATGGCGCTAAGAACAATTACGAGTAATATACTGAAGGTTTGTGATCGGTAAAAATGACAAATTGGCGACCTCCGAAGGCGTACGTAAGGTGGCGAACGATCGAGTAGATGCCTAGTAACTCACGACCGAACGTGCTGTACCTAGTTTCAGCGGGTAATAAACGTCTGGAGAAGAAATGAAAGTGGTCTCCAGATTCCATCGACGAACTGTTGGAGTACGGCACCAACAGCTGTGTCGGATGCGTCTACGGCTATACTAGTGGTGGCGTTTGCGTCGAAGTGGTGCAGCATCACTGCAGCGGCTAGCGCGTCTTTGGTGCGGTTGAAGAGGTCGACAGCTGCTCCTCACAGTCAACGTTGCCTTTGGAACGGGTACAGAGTAAATCGGTCAGCGGTTGCATAATTTTCGCTTAGTGAGATACAACTCGGCGATAATAGTTGACCGTGCCGTTGAAACGACAGCTAGCAGCGAGCGTTGTATGGAAGAGGAAGTCACGAACTGCGTGTACCCCGTCGGTCAGCAGCCGATAGCCGTGCTGATCAACATGTTGTTCCAAGAACTCATCCCCTGATTGGCAGAAAACGTTGACAGTGAGGTCGTACGCCAAAAATCGTACACAGTGCAACCGTAGACATCTCCGGTGTACCTTAAGAAAAGCGTGCAACCAAAAGCTGGTCGATGTAAGGGTGAACGAAGTCCAAACCGCTTGTGACATCGTTGACAAACCACTGGAGCAAATTTGGGGCGTTCCGCAGAACAAACAGCGTGCGCAGGAATACGGACAACCGGCAGAGTGTGATCATTTGTTGTGATCAAAACGCGGATGGCACAAGGGTTGTTTATTCAGGAAAGCAACGCGTGGGTTATGCGTTTCAACAAGACAACAAACGAAAACACTCATCTGCATACGGTACTCGGCCCAGACCGTCACGGCTGCCACAGACGTCAACGCTCAGTTCCTTTACGTTCCCTTACGTACCAAGAACGATTTCATGCGATGCTGCACTCCAATGTTTCTTCTTGTATTTCTCCTGGGGCTATTTCGATGTCGGAATGCATGTTTTGGTTCCACTACCGAATAGCAGTTTTGTGAGTAGTATAGCATGATCGTCCTTATTCACTACATTCCTTCTCCCGCAAAGATTGTTCCAGTTGCAGCAAAAGCGTTTCAGGTTCTCTTGGTTCTCTCGGCGATCTCCACACCGGCTTCGGGGACATGGAGGCTCCAGATGTGCATTTTCTTCTGATCGAAATGTCATACCATTTACACAGCTGGCTTCCGTGCACCCGATGTTGAGTCTTCTCATTCTTAATCAGATACACTGGACCACGGCGGTCCACTACTACATACGGTCCACTCCATTTTGCCAGGAACTTCCTAGATCAGGGTCCCGTTACGCCCGGACTCTGCCGGTTTCCGCATTTAGCTTTCGAACCAATTTCAAACACTGCACTCCGACCCGACAACCTTGCAGTTGACTGCTCCTTGGAAAATTCTTGTGCGTTCGTCAAGTTTTGGTTGGCCACTCTCCGCGCTTCTGCTAATTCACGCGTGTTCATCCGTTGGTCTCCCCATAAACCAATCTCTTGATCGACTGGCAGGCGTGGCACCGCTTGTTACATTGTTCGAACGCCGACTTCTTCGTTGTCCCTTGAGGCGAACAGCGGTGGGCTAACAGAATGAATGGTAGTGCTTCCTCCCAGTTCCCTCCTTTCGCCGCCAACCACTCCTTGATTGTGCGATTGTTTCTTTCCGTCAGTCCATTTGATTGAGGATGTTAAGGCGTCGTCGGAATTGTTTCCATTCCCAAGCGCTCCAAACAGTTCCGAAACTCTTCACTTTCGAAGCAGGGACCTTGATCAGTCAATATGCTTCGCGGTATTCCATGGTCTGCAACGATGTGTTCCATCACCGCCCTGCATACAGTGCTTGCACGCTGATCGGGTATCGCGGCTGCTTCGATCCATCTTGTGAAATGTTCCGTCATGACTATGATGTACTGATTCCCGGAAGTGGTTACTGGAAAGGGGGCCCATCACATCCACCGACCATAGTTCCCCAATTTCACTGACCGGAATTGGTTGTGTGGGATACTGACCGGGGTAGTTAGTGCTTTTCAGTAGCTGACATTGCTGGCACGCCGCAACATAATTCTTAACATCATCCTTCATTCCAGGCCAGTATGCCCTTTGCTTCAACATTTCGTAAGTTCGGTGACATCCCGTATGAGCCAGCTGATGACATTCCTTCACAATCGTCTCTCTCAATTCCGTCGGAATAACAGGCACGCTTATTCCATCCCGCAGTTGACGCATTAAAATTCCGGCACTATTCAACCGCAACTCTGACCAGTGCATTCTGAAAGCTTTTACCTCCGGATTCCTCTCGTCTTCTGGCAGTTGTTCTCCCAACAGAAGGTGATCAATCACTGTGCGGATAGCCGTATCCATCCTTCTGTGCCGTTTGTAGCTTTCCGGGATCGCTCTCCAGTTCGATACTATTAACTCCAATCAATCTCCTTGGGAACTTCATCCATGTGTTGCGTTGGGGACAGCAAGTCTGAAATGTAATTTTTTTTCCAGCTACATGGCGAATTGCAAAGTCGTACTCCTGTAGTCGCAACGCCCAACGAGCTAGCTTTCCTCGGGGGTCCTTCGCCGATTTAATCCACTCCAACGGTTTGTGGTCGGTCTCCACCTGAAAACGTCGGCCGAGCAAATACGGCCTCCATTTTTCCAAAGCCCATACGATCATAACCACTACCTTCTTCTGTCTTTGAGTAGTTTCGTTCGGCAGGAGTTAATAACCGACTGGCATATCCCACCGCACTGCCTTCCCGCTCCAGGTACAGCTTCAAGTCCTACATCGCTCGCATCCGTTGCGGCAACAAATCGTTCTGTCCGGCTATTGGCAATTTCAGGGTCAGCTGTCCCTTCCTCATCGATTGTTGGTTCTCTATAAACGCTTGATTGGTTTCTTCTTCTCAGTGAAATTGAAAATCCTTCCTTCAGGATTTCGTATAATGGACTGGCGAGTTCATTGAAGTTTTTAATGAAACGGCTGTAGAACCCGACGCGACCGAGAAACTGTCGCAACGTCCTCTTCGATGTTGGCACCGGGAATAGCTTCGAATGTCAGCAGTCTTCTCGCGCAAAGGTTGAACCACATCACGCCCGACCTTGTGACTCAGTAGTACTACTGTTCGTTTCGCCAGTTGCGATTTTGGACTGCTGATCCGTGGTCCGGCTTATTCAATCTTCTGCAACACAGCTGAAACGTGTGCTGTATGTTCCGACTCATCCGCGCTGTAGATGACTATATCGTCTCCATAGACAACAGTATTGTTCAATCCGTCTAGCACCTTCAGCATCAGTCTTTTAAATGTGAACGGGACCCCTGACAGTCCGAACGGCATACGTTTGAAGCGGTATTGCTTTTCTCCCACTGTGAACGCCGTTTTATCTCGGTCCGATTGCTTGATTGGAACCTGCCAATATCCAGACCGCAGGTCTAACACTGTAAATATCCTGGTGTTCTGTAGCTTAGCGAAAAAACCTCTGCCACCGCTGGGACTGCCACTACCTTATTCACCGTAATCTCATTGAGCCGTCTGAAGTCGACACAAAATCGAAATTTACCATTGGGCTTCCTAACCAACAAGACGGGGGAATTGAACGGGCTATCAGCTTCCTCAATGATTTCCTCCTTCAGCATGTCCTTCACTTGTCGTTCAATTTCCGGCTGTAGGTGTACAGGAGTTCTTCTGGGGCCGAATGGTCGAAACCGGTCTGGCTTAATGGAGATTTCGTGTTCAATCCAGTCACAATAGCCATATGGATCCTGATCCGTAGTGAAAAGTTTTCGGAACTTGCGTATCACTTCATTCAACGACCGGTTGTCACAGGTTGGTATTGCTCTGTTCGCTTCGAGTTGTCCAAGTTGGGGTCTGCGTTTTCTCACCAGTGGAACCACACCATACTTCGTTACGAGTTCATCATGCTTCAAATCAATCATGGCCTCAGCGCGGTCAAGAAAATCCGCCCCCAATATGGTCTGACGTGCGTCGGGGGAAACGACGAACGGTTGTTTGACTACGTGACCATTGATTCGGACATCGTACTCTGCCAAACCACTAACTTTCAGAGTGAACCCACCGACTGTTCGAACGACCATCGTACACGGCTGAACGATCTTTCCTGGCCTCGGCCCAATCAATGAAATCGCGGCCCCAGTGTCAATCAAACAACACTCCGAGCTACCATTGATTTCTAAACTAGCCTGAATTGCCGTTTTATCAACTGCCCCGATTACCGGATCTCCCTTCCCAGACAAAAGACAATTATTGAAACGTTTATTTAAATGTGGTCGTTTCTTGCCAAGTGGGCAAACTCTTTGCCAGTGCCCACGTCTTCCGCATCTATAGCAGACGTCGCTACGGTTATCCTCCTTCCTCACCTTCAAAGCCGCCACTTCCTGAGTCAACTTTTCCACTGCGCATCGAAGTTCACTCAGTTCACTTTGTTCACCTGTCTTCAACTCGTTGACTGTCGGGGAGGTTTCTGCCAGCAGTTGTCGAGCCGCATCAGCCAGCTGTTCCAATGTCATCGGATGCGCAATGAGCGCAACTCTGAGCTGATCCCGGACTATTGGTGGCATTCCATCCAAGAACTGGTCCGTCAGCATGCGTTGTTCTGAATCCTCGTCCAAATGCGGCAGGGCTCTTGACAACGTTGCCCGCAGTGACAGGCATACACAAGAGCGTCGCCTCCTGGTCCAAGCCGGGCGCCCCTGAACCGCCGCATTGCCTCCTGGCAGTCGGCAGGGCTGCCGAACCCGGCGATCAGCGCCTCCTTCGCGGCGGCCCACTCCAGCTTCGCGGGGCCCCTTCGTGCCGCCTCCAGCACCGCCTTCGCCCTGCCCTTGAGCAGCATCCGCAGGGCCGCCAGCTTCGCCCGGTCGGTCTTGACTCCGACCGCCTCCGCCACGTCCTCGAAGTCCTCCAGGAAACTCCGGACGTCCCCATCCTCGAACGGCTGTGGCCGCAAGATTTTCATCCTCCGATCCTGGTCATTGCGGGCAACGTTGTCAAGAGCCCTGCCACATTTGGACGAGGATTCAGAACAACGCATGCTGACGGACCAGTTCTTGGATGGAATGCCACCAATAGTCCGGGATCAGCTCAGAGTTGCGCTCATTGCGCATCCGATGACATTGGGACAGCTGGCTGATGCGGTTCGACAACTGCTGGCAGAAACCTCCCCGACAGTCAGCGAGTTGAAGACAGGTGAACAAAGTGAACTGAGTGAACTTCGATGCGCA
>LOND01004165.1:7737-32551 GCA_014220965.1 Paragonimus kellicotti
TGCGTTTAAAACAGCTCTGATTACGAGCTAAGTGGGTTCATGATCACTACTTCAAGTTCTTACAGCTGCCGACAGCAGGTGGGCCATTACATTTTGATGAATGACTAAATCGGGGGCCCAGGATACGGTAGGCTGTGACCAGTTTCATTTGGGCATGCCTCAACTGCCAACAGAGTCCAGAAACAATGACGGTAACACGGCCAATGAATTACCTCGTAACAGAGCAAGCCTCGTGCACACGGGGCATAGACATTTTGGTCCACTCTCAACAAGCCCAAATGGGAATCGTACATAGTTGTGATTGTTGACCGTTCCGCACGACCGATGGAAGCCATCCCCACAGAATCAAACAAGCGGAACGGTTGCACATGTTTTCTGAACAACGTCTTGGTTCGCTGGCTTACCGCACAGAATCATCACAGACTGGATCCATGTTTTGAGGGTGGAATTTCAAGAGATGTTAAAGAGCTGAGGATCTCAACGTCTGAGAACACTGCCGTATCCACAAACTAAAGGTTTGAAGGAGCGATTCAGTCGTACAAGTAGGATGACTGAACAGAAGAAATAACTGGGAAGAAAGACTACCAGAAGATTTTTTGAATACGCAGACGAAGCATGCGACGACAAAATAATCGTTATTTCAGCTTATATACCGGAGGAGTCAATGATTCTTTGATTTCTGTGTGTCTAGAAAAAGCAGAAAATGTCCACATTCAAGATGGCGGCCAAAGTGACCTTCACATGGGCATAATTATGTCATAAAACATACTACTGACAAAGAGGGAGAGTAGGCGGCGAATAAAGTGGAAGTCCAGACGGATGTTATATCAGCCGAGGACTTACTGAATTGTTATCCAAAATTTCTGCTACCTCAAAGGAACTATGAACACAATTGGAGAATAACAGCCCACGAATTGCTTCACTATCCATCATGACAGTTTTCGGTATGCCCAATTGCTCATGGATAATATCGGTCGTAGTGAGATACCCGTCTTGTGGATTCTTGGTAAACCTCTAATCCTCGGTGTCTGCGTGGCCGTTTGTTTCAGTCGCTTACACGAAATCACAGAAATATACCCAAGTAGCATCAATATTTGCAGTTCCGTCGATATCTGTTTTTCAATCAGGAAACTGTTATCAGAGCTGGCATCCAATTGGAATTTCCGTGCATCCGAAAATACCACATTCGTCTTGGCCACATGGTCCTCTTTCTTCATTACTTCCACGCCACAGCCCTTATTTGGCTTAAGGAGGACTAGGCCAGTCATTTGTTTGACCTCGTTGATGGCTCTGTAGTGTTCTTTATGGAAGACAATCTTGTACCCTGTGTCCTTTTTTGTACACACAAACACAATCACGAATTTCAGAGTGTATTCTGTTGACCACATCCACAGGGTTTGTGCAAACTTCTACTGAGAAGAGAGAATCGGATTGCGTCGATGGTTAGCATTCATTGTCTGATTAGTTTGGGGTGGTTGCCTGGAATTTTTTAAACAATGTGAAAGGCCTGTTTTTAGTCAACTCGATGGTCCGTATCTGTAAGACGTGCAACTACTGGGCTAATGATAATTGAAAATAGTGTGCTCAGTAAACTACAGAGAGATACATTAGCGAAGATTACCGTGGTATGAAAATCCTGGTCTGATAACTGGTAACTGCAGAATGTATGATTGTGAAACAAAGTTCAGTGTCGCTTGCTGACGGTCACATAGTTATTACTATAATACTTAGCTAAGATCCCTGATATACGATCTAAACTCCAGCATGTCTTCGTATGGTTTGCATGCGTCAAATGCAAATCCGAATAAGTGTGTGAGAAAGTAAAATCGTCACTTCAAACGACAGACTTACATGATAATCTTCACAAAGCAACCTACCTTGCGAAACTTCTAGTTGACAGATTCATTCGTCTCCACATTAGGAACGAAGCTTCACTACTAACCGAGCACACCGATTGTTTGAATGTTTGTTTCGAAATTATGGATGTCCTTCCGACTTTTGTATCTGTGGTTGCGCTGCACCACTTGCGGTTCCACTCACACACCATGTATCCGGTGTAAACACGAAGGAATAAGACCAGTAGGTGTGTGAGTGAGGCCTTTGTGTCCAGCCGGCTAATGCTGGTTAGCCAATTGAATGGCTAGCAGGAGAAGGGAACCCTTATCTCTCGGAAAATAAACAGAGAGAGAGACTACAGTGACAAGATCAAGACTGAGAAGAAAAAAATGTAAAATTTAATACAAGAAGCATTTCAGTATACGAGTGAATGTTAGTGCATTCCAGAAAGGCTAAGGATTAGAAACAAAATTCATGTTGGACTACGAATAGAACAGGCAAACCGTTCGTCATACAATACGCCAACAAAGCTGAAGATAAGAATGGGTAGAAGACCGCAGACACCCGAGTTTCTGAAAAGAGCAGCGGATTAGTTGCCAAACGAACATAGTCTTAGTCGATGCAATCAATAATAGAGATAAAATCGATATACCGATATGACCTACGTGAGCCTAACGTACTTGTCGTCTCTTTGCCGACGGTGCCTTATGAGTACGCTGGTGACCTACATATCCGAGGCAGCCAGCGCATTAACGACCGCACACATCGCAACGCCTTACTGTCATATCACCACGACCTATGGCACCGATGGTTTCTTTGCGTACCGCGCGCTTCCGTTCTCGGCTCCTGCGTAATAAACTGCTCGTGAACTTTGCAGATGCCCGTCCGAATCGTATTCCTCCAGACCGTCCGGTTCAACGCTGAGTCTTTCCAAAATCTGAAATCGATTTTACAACGTAAAAAGACTTACCGTCACAGCATCCTGGTATCTCCGCTCTGACCATCAGGATTTCGCTTACCTGATCTCAGTTGTCCATACAGAAGCTGCTTCGGAATACGGTCATTGCCCATCCGACGGACATGACCTCAGCCAACGAAGCATGATTTAGCATCAACATGGCTTCCATTTCGTTCATGTCCGCCTCGCCACAATACCTCATGTTCTGAACCATGTCCGACCACCAAATACCCAAATGCGTCTTAGACATTGCAAATGAAAGCGCTAAGATAGCGCGCGTTCCGCTGATACAACGTCCACGTTTCACTGCCAGACAGCATATAGACGGCACCATTGAGCGGTAGACAAACAGCTCAGTGCTCGCCTTCAGGCTGTGGTTCTTCCAAAACACGTCTTTAAGACGTCCGAACGCAACATAGCCTTTGCCACACGAGCTCTCACTCGCGGTCCACGGAACAGATCGTGGACAAATTGCTACCAAGTAGCAAACATCAGCGCAGCTATCGACAACAGCTCCATCGATGCGAATTTGGGGTGAAGTGAGCAGACAGCACCTCCACTCGGAGAGGCTGGAAAGAAAGAAAATGTGCTACCTGTGTGATATCCAATCCAAACGTGGATGCCGCGGTCGCGAAAAGCCGTGGTCAGCCGCTGTAGTTTCGTCCTCACTATGTGCGAATAGCGCGCTGTCACTGCAAAATAGATCACGATCACCGTTCTCATTGACTGAACCAATGCCGTAGGGTCCGAGACTCCCGGCCAGCTACTGAGTCGCGCCCGGCTCGAGCGTTCATAGTCATCCAGAACAAACAGTCGGTCACTCACTTGGTGTCGACCGGATTTTGATCGGACAGCTGATCATAGAACTGAAACTTGAGTGAGCATTATCTCTGCTCGAGATTCTGTTGGGGGAACAGTATGAGAGTGAGTGTTTTGGCAGTAGCATATTCGTCTATCCAACCTGCCATGTGCAGCAGAAGTTGGCACGCTGGTTTATCCTGCGTGACGACCGATGCAAGTATTTCGTTTAGTTTGTATAGTCATGTGTTTTTGTGGGCTTACGATATGCCAGGACGCCCAGACCACGACAGAAGAGCCATTAGGGCCCTCAACAAAAGCCTTTGGCTCAAAAGCCTGTACCGCAAGGCAGCAGGTGACGCACAGCACACATGCACATCAACCATCTGAAACAGGCTCGACAGTCACAGCCAAGAAATTCGGCACATTTCACACAAGATGGTACTGTCAAAGACAAACTGACCACACACACACACACACAACGAATCAGATCAGGCAAAAAAGAAACTGAGAACAACATCAAACCGTTCGAAAGCAGCCACAGCGGCACCATACAACAACGAACCGATCTGCTTTTTGTCTGGTTGCTCCCTGTGGCCAATCTGATTGGCTGAACCTACATGCATATAAGTGTATATAAGAGCAAACATATATAGTGTAACATACAGCAGGGACCACATGCATATTATTGGATGTTTCCAGATGAGCGTGTACGTATGCGTGGTCATAGCAGTATGGTTGTCTCGTTTTATCAACGAACATGCGTGCAAGTTGTTCCTAGTCCTCTCGTGTCTTTTTCTTTCCTTTTTCTTTGTGTTCAAGCCTGACAATCTGGTTTTTGTAGGTTGCGGTCTCAGGCAGACGAAGCCTGGTGTGGGATCTCCACATCGAAGCGCGGGAAAACTGTTGCCCACCAGCGCAAGAAACTGACTAGCAGGCTGCTACCGCCACGTTCTGTGAACTGAAACTGAACTGAACTGAACACTATATTTCTCAGATCGATGAGAGAAGGCATCATTGTGGTCAACGAATTCCCTTCACCAAAATGAAGCAAGCATACTGTCCCTTATATTTTGGTGGCACTGTGCATCGAACGACCTAGCAATTGAAGCACAAGGATAACAAAACCAGAAGCAAGGATATATATGTTAATATTTTGCTCATTTTCAGACTCCTGAGAAGCACTCGAACAACACCGGCGACACAACATTTCAGGAAACAACATTTTAAGCGGTTAGAACGGCTCCTTTTCAGGTGGTTGCATAGTCGGCGTGAGTGATCATCCCGGCGATGTGAGCAGCCATCCCAACTGTCGCATTGTAAGCCCGAGTTCGTTTCCCAGATTTCTCGCATTTTAAGCGCGTCGAGTGCTTCTCCGCAGGTCTAAGCATCATCTCCCGGATAACGTTGGAAAATGTGCATGTTTTATAACGGAATAAAAATGGATTTAGCCCCATAAACTCGTCTTTTCTCTCGGAATTGGAGAACGAAACAGTAGCACGAAGAAAACTCATGCCGCGCGCCACACACACACGCATTCTCATTTGTTGTTTCAACATGCGTTTCAATTCGCATGAACTTGTAATCATCGGCATTGGATGAAGATGAATATTGAAATGTCAGTGAGGTCTCTACGATCTACATATATGGTAGGATTGCACTTAATTCTAAATAGCATATCAACTTACTCTGGTTCATTCAAGTAGTCCGTCTATGTTTTATGATAAAAACAACCACTCGGCTATCGTTATTCCATCACCCTCGATAGACATGCAAATCACGATGATTGATTAGAGCGTATGAATAACAGAACTCCGTAAGTACGCGGAATAATGTTATTCAAAATGTAGTCCGGTTAACGGACAGTAAAAGTATCAGCCATATCTGTAAAGAACCAACATGAATACTGTTATCCAACATAAAGTCATTCCATCATATGGACACAATACAACCGGCTGTAAGTTTGTTGGAACCACAACAACACTCAATTAGTGACAAGTTGAATAAATACGTGTATGAAATGATCAATGTGCACATAAAATCCATCCCAAACAATAGAAAATCATAAAAAATGAGGACCAACACTCCCATGGATGGGCGAAGGAATCAGGTACACTGCCGTGTGCTAGAGTGTATCCGGACAGCGGTGTGGATGCCACGCATTTTTAATCTGGTAGGCAGCGCCTAATAATCTTGTTCGCAGAAAACGCTTCCAATACTCACGATCGCTACAAACGCGACCAACTTGTGATTTTCGAAACTAGAGCAGCCACATTAAACCTTGTGAACCTTTAAATTAAGTGAAAATTATATTGAAATCAATAACAGCTTGCGGTTTTTTAGGCAAGTCGACCGAATGTAAATTCAACGCTATTTACAGGCGACTCACAGGCGTCTATGATGTGCTCAGTCGTGCCAGAGTCATCTGTACCGAGATTATTCAAAGAGCAAATGAAATGTTTACACAACTTGCCAACAAACGTTTACTATAAGGGATTGTTGACGTTCGCACAGACAATAAGAGGATTCTCCCATCAGCAATCAAAACCTATAACATTATCTGAGACAGAGCAACATGAATAAAACTGTTATCCAACAAGTCATTCATACATATGGACACAATACAACCGGTGATATAGCAACGCGTTTGGTTTGACACAACTTGCTAGTCATATGTAGCTGGCACGCACGTTTGTCGGTCCAAGACAGCAGTTGTTGTCACATTGCTGACTATACAGTGCTGATCGTGTGTCTTTTCAGTTGTCACCAGGTGGCATTTTCCATGCTGATCTGAGTAAGTCTATTGTGTAGCAACGAAGTGGGTCGTCTAGATTGCCTGATCGGAACGGTAGACAACTGCTGACTAGCCTCATCATTGAGAGGTCGGAAATATCGTCATTCTATCTCACTGATTCTGATGGTCAGGCCGTCCGAATACTCTGGTTGGTGTCCCACATAGGTGGATCTCGTCTACACCTGAATTTAATTAAGGATGATGTAGTTATGGCTGAGTCTGTTTGATTGTTCTGGAGTGGGTGTATCCGGATGATGAAGTAATGTGGTCTGGAAGTCAGACGGCTCATTTCATGTTGTATTATTAGCGAGTTAATTGTGAGAGGATTATTTCTGTTAAACACAAATATTGTCCTCAAGGCATATTTCGATTAGTGGGGGTTCCTTCAACCTATATTCAAATCTCCTCAGATATATTAGTTTCGCACTGGGAAGTGCCACCGTCCGTGTAACGTATCTGGGTAGGACGGAGATCGTGGTGAACCACTCTGTTTTGTAGCTAGCTCTACGTTGAACTTCTCAATTGGCATAGTATTATTTACGAAGTGACGATGATAAGCTGGGGTGTGTGATTAATCTAGGATAGGACACATTAGCAAACTGAAAGTAATATTAGAACATTAAGACCGAAACTGTGCAAACACTGGCGAATAACTCAGGTATCGACTAGCCAGAAGCCGTCCCACGATCTCCAATATGCTGCAAGTGATAACAGCTAATCTCATGTCACATATCGTGTTTCAAGAACTATCAAGGGTTTGTGAAAATGAGTCTTCACATCTTGATTTCATCTCTAGTCTAGTACCAAAGAGGTGCTCTGATGAGTTGCCGAGACAAAATCCCCGAAGTTTGGAAAAAGTGCGCGGTGTCACTCATAGTTAAATGTGGAAATCGCAATGATCCCGCTAGATCCAGGCTCATTGCATTATTATCAGCTCGGTCGAAAGTCATAGACGGCTTGATTGACAATCAGTCACATAAGCATTCCACAAATTCGCACAAATGCTTCAGAATCAGCATGGATTTGGAAGGGAACTTCTGTGTGCTGCCAACTTATTCACAGTTCGGAACGATTGGGAAAGCTTGACTGATGAAAAATTCAGCGGGTGCAGTATTTCTGAACATCTTTAGGACCTCCAGCCGAATGGAACATTTAACGCCCTGCGTGGAGCTTGTGAATTATCGTGTGAAAAATACTCCACTCTTGTGTCTCATCAACTGCATGGATGGTCACAACCTTGAACCCAGAGTAAACGGGCCATTTTCAGGATGGTATTATGGGTCCAGCTGTGTGCCACAACGTTCCATATTCATAAATCTGGTGTCCATTCTCGTTTTTGTGCTCGAAATCTTGCAGTCTATGAATTTCCCTTGACTTCTGCGAGTCAGTGATCCTGAAATTTGGCGTATAATGGACAATGTGACTGAGAGTATGAAGCTGCCCATTGATGGAAGCAGATTCTATTCCGCTTTTCTAAGTTAGACCACAGATAACCGCCTTCCATTTAGTACGTCTAAACCAATGTGATGCATCTTCGTCATTTAGGTTGCACCGACTATTAGTTGGGGACTGGAAGTTTAAATACTGGCACACGTAAATACTATGTGGTCACAATTGTTTCAAGTGAAACGAGACTAACACCAACCAGAGTATTCGGACGGCCTGACCATCAGAATCAGTGAGATAGAATGACGATATTTCCGACCTCTCAATGATGAGGCTAGTCAGCAGTTTACTACCGTTCCGACTAGGCAATCTAGACGACCCACTTCGTTGCTACACAATAGACTTACTCAGATCAGCATAGAAAATGCCACCTGGTGACAACTGAAAAGACACACGATCAGCACTGTATAGTCAGCAATGTGACAACAACTGCTGTCTTGGACCGACAAACGTGCGTGCCAGCTACATATGACTAGCAAGTTGTGTCAAACCAAAACGGTTCTATATCACCGGTTGTATTGTGTCCATATGTATGCAATGACTTACGTTGGATAACAGTGTTTATTCATGTTGGCTCTGTCTCAGATAATGTTATACGGTTTTGAATTGCTCGATGGGAGAATCCTCTTATTGTCTTGTTGCGAACGTCAACAATCCCTTATAGGTAAACGTTTGTTGGCAAGTTGTGTAAACATTTCATTTGCTCTTTGAATATCCTCCGGTACAGAAGACTCTGGCACGACTGAGCACATCATAGACGCCTGTGAGTCGCCTGTAAATAGCGTTTGAAGTTTACATTCGGTCGACTTGCCTAAAAAACCCGCAAGCTGTTATTCGATTTCAATATAATTTTCACTTAACTTTAAAGGTTCACAAGGTTTAATGTGGCTGCTCTAGTTTCGAGAAATCACAAGGTGGTCGCGTTTGTAGCGATCGTATTATTGGAAGCGTTTTGCGCAAGATTATAGGCGCTGCCTACCAGATTAAAAAAATGCGTGGCATCCACACCGCTGTCCGGATACACTCTAGCACACGGCAGTGTACTGCATCCAGTGCTGAGCCCGCATCCATGGAGTGTGGTCCTCTTTTTTAGATTTTCTATTGTTTTGGATGGATTTTATTGCACATTATCATTTCATACACGTATTCTTCATTGGTCTTTCATTCTCGGAACTTTATCAGGATCAACAGCAGCCCGAGCCGCTGTAATCTCTAGAGGACTGAATATTGAATGTGTTATATATGTGTGCATATGTTTGTGTATACACTTGACCAGGATGCTGTGCAGATGTTGGGAAGACTTGTCGTTGAACCGGTCGGTCTGGAGGAATACGATTCGACGGGCATCTGCAAGTTCCACGAGCAGGTACTACGCGGCTGAGACGGAAGCGCGCGGTACGCAAAGAAACCATCGGTGCCATAGGTCGTGGTGATATGACAGTAAGGCGTTGCGATGTGTGCGGTCGTTAATGCGCTGGCTGCCTCGGATATGTAGGTCACCAGCGTACTCATAAGGCACCGTCGGCAAAAGACGACAAGTACGTTAGGCTCACGTAGGTCATATCGGTATATCGATTTTATCTCTATTATTGATTGCATCGACTAAGACTATGTTCGTTTGGCAACTAATCCGCTGCTCTTTTCAGAAACTCGGGTGTCTGCGGTCTTCTACCCATCTTATCTTCAGCTTTGTTGGCGTATTGTATGACGAACGGTTTGCCTGTTTCTATTCGTAGTCCAACATGAATTTTGTTTCTAATCCTTAGCCTTTCTGGAATGCACTAACATTCACTCGTATACTGAAATGCTTCTTGTATTAAATTTTACATTTTTTTCTTCTCAGTCTTGATCTTGTCACTGTAGTCTCTCTCTCTGTTTATTTTCCGAGAGATAAGGGATTCCATTTCCTGCTAGCCATTCAATTGGCTAACCAGCATTGGCCGGTAGACACAAAGGCCTCACTCACACACCTACTGGTCTTATTCCTTCGTGTTTACACCGGACACATGGTGTGTGAGTGGGACCGCAAGTGGTGCAGTGCAAGCACTTGGGGTGATGGTTTGAAACGCAGGCGTCCCATGCTTCAGTCACGGTGACAGGCTAATCCGTTTCGGATGCCGACAACCGTATACACCTGATTTTTCTTTCTACGTGATCGTGGTGGTCGCGGCTCGTGCACTACATCCGATTCGAGGCATATGCTGACTTTGACTTCATTTCTCCAGGTTTACCCCGTGTCAAATAGACCAGAGATGTAACCAGGGAGAGAAATAAATGGAAACCAGCTAAGTTCATAGGATTGAATATAACACCGCTGACTGTTTACGGATACTTGGACGGTGAGGCACGGATCTCTGAGTATATAGGAGAACTATATCTATGTTTGGCAGCAATACTGTCTTCCTCGTACAAAAAAGTAGAGGTTAGATAATATACTCTCAAACAAAGATCACCCCGACCACCCAACGGCTGACAATAACCGCCGGCATGTTATTGCTGTACGGTCGAGAAAAACCCACAAATTCTCAGAGGCTTAATATAGCACTCAATGTATCTACCACGCTAGGCAGTTGTCGGAATCAGTCGTCAACGTCTTATCCATGCGTGTTGCGCCGGAGTTGGCCCCTCACTACTGAACGAGGCAGGTCTTTGAGTCCTTGGGTACTTGGTAGGTACATAAAGTAAAACCCTCCTTCTTCGTCTGACAGCCAGGCGACTGAGTCAGAGACTCAGTTTAAGATCTTACCTATCAATCCGAGACGTGACGCGGACGCAAGACAGTTTTCGTCGGGACATGGAGTGGACATACTTGGCTGGACCGAAGTGAATGCATTGGAGAGCAATATGCTTGTAGGTTATTCAGAACTCTGTATCGTGTCAACATGTACAATATCAGACCTGACGCTCCTCATGTTCTTATGTGATCATTCGTGAAGCTGTTCAAGATTAACTGGTTCTGACCGACTGGATTTCTAATATGTCACGTATGGTTAATCAATAGAACAGTGTATGATCTGTGGGCAAGTTTGTTTTAGTGCACAACAGAGGTTATAAGAGTCTGTTTCGGATCGCCTCCGCCGTCTACAACAGTCTTGCCCAGACAGATCAGAAAATGATTATGGGTACTTGGAAAACGACAACAAAATCCCTTTCAACTGTGGTTTGGAATCAGTTGTCGATCAGCTGTAATCTGATAACACCTGTGATAGGATACCTCACACCATTTCGAAAGGTGTTCACCAGTTTGATCCGATGATCGTCCAGTTTCCTTAAGAGGCCTATTTGTGAATAATGTTGTATTCACCTGGAGAAAGTAACCGGTGTTTCTCAAGGTTGCGAGTCAACAGAATTTACAACCCGAATGTCCCCACCAATCTACATCGACTGACTGGCCACTACATTCACATTCTTGTTTCTTGTTAATCCTGAATATATTGGAAATATCTTTGGTATAAGTGAATATGTGATTGTGTATTATCTTCTATGTTTGTGCATGTGTCATGAGTAGCACATCAACGAACTGAATAGTGAGTTCGGGAATAAATGCTATAATAGAATAATGGATAACGTAAACTTTTGAACGAACAACATTATGTTGTTGTTGTTGTTGATTGGGCGAGAAATCAGAAGTTGGAGTTTGGGTTAATGTGGCAAAACAGGGATTGCCTGATTGGGTTCATCACTTACAATTCAAACGGGTTGTCTATTCACAAGACGCTTGTGCAATTCTTTCCCATTTCTGATTTATATCGACTCACATGCTTACTAGTCAGCAATAATCAGAACAAGCCCAACAAATTTAATGCATTCTATGATTTCATTGAGTGGATAGTTCAAACCGTCGGGTCACCGTTCGGTCTTAATGGGCAGTTTGTGTGTTCTTCTCAAGGCGATGGGAAAACCGGAACATTTTAATAAAGTAGCCAAAATCATTAATGCGCACGACTTACGGTCTTGGCAGTTTTCTCTGCATATTATCACGTCTGTACTACAGAAGAGAGATATACGAAGCGGGAAACGGGAGTGAGATATGGAATGACATGCAAATACCTTGTTATACGCAAACTGATCATTGTTGTCATTAACATGACTGTGCTCGGCTACCACACTATTTGAGATCTGAGTGAGTACATCATTGCGAACCAGTTTGCTTTACGTATTCTCACAGATGAGCTGTGACACGGCATCTTTCAGCAAACTATAATAAAATTCTGTATCTTACGAAATGGCTATAGGCGGTGGAACGCAGTCCTTTGGACCTACCGTGGCTGAAATGTATAAGTTGAGCTCAAGAAAGCAGTTCTGAAACAGATTTATTTCCCTGTAGTGTGAAGTAAAGAGTATACGGAGTACATCCGGCGGTAGTAAACGGATCACAAGGTAATTTTATATCACACTCCGATTATTCTCCATTTTGAATATCGCATCACAAATTATGGCGTTCGGTGAAGCACTCGGTTTGTCGCAAATGCACGTTAAAGGAACAATGACTGCATTTAGCCGCTTCATGTCAGTGTATTACAAAACATACCTTGTCAATACGGCGTTCGTCAGGGCCAGGAAGGTTTGCACTCGAGACCCAATCCAGATTGAACTGCAGTTAACTAATCAAGTCCTCTTGGATAACTGATATTCATTGATCTACTCACTGATCTATGAAATCCCCAAAGACTCCCCGAACAACTATTGTGTATGGTGTCAAACCTGAAAGCCGTTTGCAATTGCAGCACAATGATGTCAGTTCGTTGTTACAGCACCGATTAACTTACACCGCAAATTGGACTCCGAATCTTCGATCCCCAGATCCCATATTAGTTACTTACTTTCGTTTAGTTTCCAAGTCGACCATAGTGACATGTTGTAGCGGCAGCCGAAATTGTAAATCTGAAAGCGCATCTCAGTATGGATAAGGAAACATGTGTCGCAAGCACAAGACGACAGTAGTATGAACGTTGCAACCACCATACTAATCACCGGCATAAGCAACTGCTGGTCATCTGTTGGAAGGCCATCATCGGTAAGATCCAATACAAAGATTCGCGTGAGTTTACGCAACTCACGAGTTTCGGCTGCTACGATAGGCTAAAGTTGAGGACCAATGACACTGGAGTACAGCTGTGTAGTTGCAGAAAGATTCACTACCTTGTTGTGACAACGGCAATAACCCCCCACTGGCAAACAGCACCACATCAGGTCTCCGTTGTATGCCCACCTTCACATTTGACCCGTGCTTTTCCGCTTTTCCGTGGCGTGTGCTTGATAACATACAAAGATATTCGTGCGCCTTATGTCGTCAGCCTTAGATTTAATGTGCGCCTTAACAAATTTTGTTTGTGAAATGGTTGCCTCAAATTTCGAAACATATCTCACAGGCGAATGTGGTCGAATATTTGCATGTGACGGTTGGGGCTTATTTAACATTGAGAATGGAACNTTGGTTGCCGATTTATCACTACTACCACGAGTTTTTGACAAACCTTTGATCATATAGTGAGACCAGTTGATTGCCATGTTCTTTGAAGAGAAAACACATTTTTCGAGAGTTCCTTATCATCTGCATGGGATTTCGTAAAATAAGTGTAACAGTAGTTGAATAATGCCAGTGAACACAGAAGTTACAACGAATTTGAGAAGGGTCGATAGTGAGTTTACCCGCCACATGTTGGATGTTCGCCCCTAAGAAATCCAAGCAGCGCATTCCTAGACCACTCCAATCGGAAATAGGGTTAGTAAAAGGATTGGATTGGAAGAATTCATTGATACGCAATCAACCAACGATTCGCCGTAGACTACAGTCAGCCACTCTGGACCACTCGAGCAAATTTGCATGTCGGAACAGTGACCAGTCAGGATGGCAGTCCGGCACAGCTTTGGATTGGCTGTGTGATGAACTTGAGTACAATAGGTTGTCTAAGTCTTTACCGCGGTAAAACAAACAAGATGCAAGCAGACTACAGTCGACCGATTGTAAAGCCGAGATTTTCGGGTCAATCGGATTTCTCCATTCTACTCAGATCTGTTGTTTGTAAGATGAGCTTTGGAAACCATTAAGATTGAAATCGCTTAATGCCACAAGTGTTGTTTTACATTTCGCAAAGTGACAAGTCACCAACAGAGTTAACACCAAAGGTACTTGAGATTATAAAAGGACAGTAACTGTTCTTTATGTATATAAAACGCCGAAAATTGGTGGGTCAATGCCACTTAGACATCACAAAGAATACATCTTTACATTCCTCAGGGTTTATAAGGCAATTTCTATATGCTGACCAGTATGGAATGTTATACAAAGCGGTTTGTAAGCTATAATCTGATTATGAGTTATTCGATGCATCATCGATGTCAGTGGTATGCGCTTATTTGATAAAATATCCAGTAGTTGTGTACAGTTTGTAGAACATGGACAATGAGATAATCACATGTTTGGTATCGGCATAACTAATTGCTAACTGCAGCAAAATGACTGACAACGACCGATACAATAATCTGGAAAACACGGGGTTCATCCTGACATATTCGAGACGTTTCAATAAACACTTGGTAGCTGGTCCATTAAGTACATGACTGAAATCCAAAATGCCAAGTATAACATTTCCGCTTGTCGAGGAAAGCTAATGTGGGCGAGGTTACCTGGACGAACAGATTAAGGAAACCTGCGTTATTATGTGAAAATGTCATCGGGGTAGAGTACCGCACAATCTCCAAACTACATCTATTTGTCTTGACAACAGTTGTAAGATGAATTAAAAGCATATTCATCTGTAAAACTAAAATGTTTTCCACATAAAATTTGTAAAGCAGGACTCCCGAAATCCTTTCTTGAAATTGCCTTTCAAGCATTCCCAAAAATACGTGCGCTAATGTGGGACCAGTGGGCTATCCAGAGCTACACCGTCAATTTGTCCGTAATTATTGTCTTCGAATTCTAACGGAATGTTTTCCGTACCAGCAAAACTGAGATCCTTAAGAAGGTCTATTGGAATACCTTAGTTCACATGTTGACTGGAAATGAAATCACACAAAAATTCAACAGTTTAACGCAGTGGAACATTAGTAAATAAAAGGTCTACGTCGACCGAGTACATCAGCTGTTGAATCTGCTCTGCGTTTCGCTTCAGAGGTCAGCTGGGTACCACTAGAACTTAACAGCCCGAGGTCAACTCGAACTGATTACGACCGCAAACGTCTCGGTAATGTTTCTATAATAGAAAATACATGAATATCAGCAAATATATAAGGGTAGATATATGGAATCAATATTAAATGTCACATACATTCNTACTACGCGGCTGAGAACGGAAGCGCGCGGTACGCAAAGAAACCATCGGTGCCATAGGTCGTGGTGATATGACAGTAAGGCGTTGCGATGTGTGCGGTCGTTAATGCGCTGGCTGCCTCGGATATGTAGGTCACCAGCGTACTCATAAGGCACCGTCGGCAAAGAGACGACAAGTACGTTAGGCTCACGTAGGTCATATCGGTATATCGATTTTATCTCTATTATTGATTGCATCGACTAAGACTATGTTCGTTTGGCAACTAATCCGCTGCTCTTTTCAGAAACTCGGGTGTCTGCGGTCTTCTACCCATTCTTATCTTCAGCTTTGTTGGCGTATTGTATGACGAACGGTTTGCCTGTTCTATTCGTAGTCCAACATGAATTTTGTTTCTAATCCTTAGCCTTTCTGGAATGCACTAACATTCACTCGTATACTGAAATGCTTCTTGTATTAAATTTTACATTTTTTTCTTCTCAGTCTTGATCTTGTCACTGTAGTCTCTCTCTCTGTTTATTTTCCGAGAAATAAGGGTTCCCTTCTCCTGCTAGCCATTCAATTGGCTAACCAGCATTGGCCGGCTAGACACAAAGGCCTCACTCACGCACCTACTGGTCTTATTCCTCCGTGTTTACACCGGACACATGGTGTGTGAGTGGAACCGCAAGTGGTGCAGTGCAAGCCACTTGGGGTGATGGTTTGAAACGCAGGCGTCCCATGGCTTCAGTCACGGTGATAGGCTAATCCGTTTCGGATGCCGCCAACCGTATACACCTGATTTTTTCTTCTACGTGATCGTGGTGGTCGGGCTCGTGCACTACATCGATTCGAAGGCATATGCTGACTTTGACTTCATTTCTTCCAGGTTTACCCGTGTCAAATAGACCAGAGATGTAACCAGGGAGAGGAAATAAATGGAAACCAGCTAAGTTCATAGGATTGAATATAACACCGCTGACTGTTTACGGATACTTGGACGGTGCGGCACGGATCTCTGAGTATATAGGAGAACTATATCTATGTTTGCAGCAATACTGTCTTCCTCGTACAAAATAGGAGGTTAGATAATATACTCTCAAACAAAGATCACCCCGACCACCCAACGGCTGACAATAACCGCCGGCATGTTATGCTGTACGGTTGAGAAAAACCCACAAATTCTCACAGGCTTAATATAGCACTCAATGTATCTACCACGCTAGGCAGTTGTCGGAATCAGTCGTCAACGTCTTATTCACTGCGTGTTGCGCCGAGTTGGCCCCTCACTACTGAACGAGGCAGGTCTTTGAGTCCTTGGGTACTTGGTAGGTACATAAAGTAAACCCTACCTTCTTCGTCTGACAGGCCAGGCGACTGAGTCAGAGACTCAGTTTAAGATCTTACCTATCAATACGAGACGTGGACGCGGACGCAAGACAGTTTTCGTCGGGACATGGAGTGGACATACTTGGCTGGACCGAAGTGAATGCATTGGAGAGCACATATGCTTGTAGGTTATTCAGAACTCTGTATCGTGTCAACATGTACAATATCAGACCTGACGTCCTCATGTTCTTATGTGATCATTCGTGAAGCTGTTCAAGATTAACTGGTTCTGACCGACTGGATTTCTAATATGTCACGTATGGTTAATCAAGAACAGTGTACGATCTGTGGCAAGTTTGTTTTAGTGCACAACAGAGGTTATAAGAGTCTGTTTCGGATCGCCTCCGCCGTCTACAACAGTCTTGCCCAGACAGATCAGAAAATGATTATGGGTACTTGGAAAACGACAACAAAATCCCTTTCAACTGTGGTTTGGAATCAGTTGTCGATCAGCTGTAATCTGATAACACCTGTGATAGGATACCTCACACCATTTCGAAAGGTGTTCACCAGTTTGATCCGATGATCGTCCAGTTTCCTTAAGAGGCCTATTTGTGAATAATGTTGTATTCACCTGGAGAAAGTAACCGGTGTTTCTCAAGGTTGGTCGAGTCAACAGAATTTACAAACCCGAATGTCCCCCTCAATCTACATCGACTGACTGGCCACTAACATTCACTATTCTTGTTTCTTGTTTAATCCGTGAATACTATTGAAAATATCTTTGGTAGTAAGTGAATATGTGATTGTGTATTCATCTTCTATGTTTGTGCATGTGTACATCGAGAACGTAGCAACAACCACTGAACTGAATAAGTGAGTTCGGGAATAAATGCTATGAATAGAATAAGTTGATAACGTGAAACTTTTGAACGAACAACATTAGATATTGTTGTTGTTGTTGTTGATTGGGCGAGAAATCAGAAGTTNTATGCGTGGTCATAGCAGTATGGTTGTCTCGGTTTTATCAACGAACATGCGTGCAAGTTGTTCCTAGTCCTCTCGTTCTTTTTCTTTCCTTTTTCTTTGTGTTCAAGCCTGACAATCTGTTTTTGTAGGTTGCGGGTCTCAGGCAGACGAAGCCTGGTGTGGGATCTCCACAATCGAAGCGCGGGAAACTGTTGCCCACCAGCGCAAGAAACTGGACTAGCAGGCTGCTAGCCGCCACGTTCTGTGAACTGAACTGAACTGAACTGAACACTATATTTTCTCAGATCGATGAGAGAAGGCATCATGTGGTCAACGAATTTCCTTCACCAAAATGAAGCAAAGCATACTGTCCCTATATTTTGGTGGCACTGTGCCATCGAACGACCTAGCAATTGAAGGACAAAGGATAACAAAAGCCCCAGAAGCAAGGGAATATATGTAATATTTGCTTCATTTTCAGACTCCTGAGAAGCACTCGAACAAACACCGGCAGCACAACATTTCAGGAAACAACATTTTAAGCGGTTAGAACGGCTCCTTTTCAGGTGGTTGCATAGGTCGGCGGTGAGTGATCATCCGGCGATGTGAGCAGCCATCCCAACTGTCGCATTGTAAAGCCCGAGTTCGTTTCCCGATGTTCTCGCATTTTAAGCGCGTCGAGTGCTCCTCCGCAGGTCTAAGCATCATCTCCGGATAACGTTGGTAAAATGTGCATGTTTTATAACGGAATAAAAATGGATTTAGCCCCATAAACTCGTCTTTATCATCGGAATCTGGAGAACGAACAGTCAGCACGAAGAAAACTCAGTCCGCGCGCCACACACACACGCATTCTCATTTGTTGTTTCAACATGCGTTTCAATTCGCATGAACTTCGTAATCATCGGCATTGGATGAAGATGAATATTGAAATGTCAGTGAGGTCTCTACGATCTACATATTATGGTAGGATTGCACTTAATTCTGAATAGCATATCAACTTACTCTGGTTCATTCAAGGTAGTCCGTCTATGTTTTATGATAAAAACCAACCACTCGGCTATCGTTATTCCATCACCCCTCGATAGACATGCAAATCACGATGATTGATTAGAGCGTATGAACAACCAGAACTCCGTGAAGTACGCGGAAGTAATTGTTATTCAAAATGTAGTCCGGTTAACGGACAGGTAAAAAGTATCACGCCATAGTCTGTAAATGAACCAACATGAACGCCTACTGTTATCCAACATAAGTCATTCCATGCATATGGACACAATACAACCAGGGCTTAAGTTTGATCATTGGGAACCACAACAAACACTCCAATCTAGTGACAAGTTGAATAAATACGTGTATGAAATGATCAATGTGCACATAAAATCCATCCCGAAAACAATAGAAAATCATAAAAAATGAGGACCAGCACTCCCATGGATGCGGGCTCAGCACTGGATGCAGTACACTGCCGTGTGCTAGAGTGTATCCGGACAGCGGTGTGGTATGGCCACGCATTTTTAATCTGGTAGACACGCCTAATAATCTTGCTCAAGAAAACGCTTCCAATATCTCACGATCGCTCAAACGCGACCACCTTGTAATTTTTCGAAACTAGACGGTCGCCATTAAACCTTGTGAACCTTTAAATTTAAGTGAAAATTATATTGAAATCAAATAACAGCTTGCGGTTTTTAGGCAAGTCGACCGAATGTTAAACTTCAAACGCTATTTACAGGCGACTCACAGGCGTCTATGATGTGCTCAGTCGTGCCAGAGTCATCTGTACCAGCAATCATTCAAAGAGCAAATGAAATGTTTACACAATTGCCAACAAACTTTACCAATAAAGATTGTTGACGTTCGCAACAAGACAATAATAGGATTCTCCCATATAGCAATTCAAAACTCTATAACATTATCTGAACAGAGCCAACATGAATAAATACAGTTATCCAACATAAGTCATTCCATACATATGGACACAATACAACCGTGACGTAAGTCCGTTCGTTGGAAACCACACATGGACACTCAATTTAGTGACCAGTTGAAAATCGAGCAGTTTGCTGCAGCCATACATATATTTGCGGAAACAGGTTTCATAGCACTCATGGGAAATTTACGGATTAGAGGAGGCGCGAGTGACGATTGCGGAATGCCTTCGCGTGACACACCGGTGATATAGAACCGTTTTGTTTGACACAACTTGCTAGTCATATGTAGCTGGCCGCATGTTTGTCGGCTCAAGACAGCAGTTGTTGTCACATTGCTGACTATACAATGCTGATCGTGTGTCTTTTCAGTTGTCACCAGGTGGCGTTTTCTATGCTGATCTGAGTAAGTTATTGTGTAGCAACGAAGTGGGTCGTCTAGATTGCCTGATCGGAACGATAGACAACTGCTGACTAGCCTGATCATTGGAGGCTCGGAAGTATCCTCATTCTACTCCAATGATTCTGATGATCAGGCCGTCCGAATACTCTGGTCGGTGTCCCGCATGGGTGGATCACGTCTACACCTGAATTGAACTAAGGATTCGAAATGCACGTAAACGAACAATGACTGCAATTTAGCAGCTTCATATCAGTGTATTACAAAACATACCTGTCAATACGGTTCATCAGGGCCAGGAAGATTTTCACTCGAGACCCAATCCAGATTGAACTGCAATTAATAATCAAGTCCTCTTGGATAACAGATACTCACTGATCTACGAAATTCCAAAGACTCCCCGAACAACTATTGTGTATGGGTCAAGCCTGAAAGCCGTTTGCAACTGCGCACAATGATGTCAGATCGTGTTACAGCACCGATTAACTTACACACAAATTGGATTCCGAATCTTCGATCCCCAGATCCATATTATTACTTACTTCCGTTTAGTTTCCAAGTCCACATAGTGACATGTGGAGCGGCAGCGAAATGCAAATCTGGAAGCGCATCTCAGTAGGATAAGGAAACATGTGTCGCAAGCACAAGACGACAGTAGTATGCACGTAGCAACCACCAACTAATACCGGCATAAGCAACTGCTGGTCATCTGTTAGAGGGCCATCACCGGTTAGATCCAACACAAAGATTCGCGTGAGTTTACGCAACTCACGAGTTTCGGCTGCTCGATAGGCTAAAGTTGAGGCCCAATGACATTGGAGTACAGCTGTGTAGTTGCAGATAATTCACTACCTTGTGGTGACAACGGCGTAACTGCCGACTGGCAAACAGCACTAACTCAGGTCTCCGTTGTATGCCACCTTCATATTTGACCCGTGCTTTTCCGCTTTTCCGTGGTATGCGCTTGATAACATACAAAGAAATTTGTGGTCTTATGTCGTGAGCTTAGATTCAATGTGCGCCCTAAAAATTTTGTGGAAATTGTGCCTCAAATTTCGAAACATCTACAGGCGAATGTGGTCGAATATTTGCATTGTGACGGTTGGGCTTATTTAACATTGGGAATGGAACGGTGGTTATGACGGTTCTCTCACAACAATATGTCTGACGTCAAGATCCCGAAACAATTTCTTGTATTCTTTTCACTTGGAATGACCCGACTGTAGATTCCCTACTGGTGCGAAAGTTGTAACCAAGTGTTAGCTTCATTCGTTTTTGAACATAATTACAGTCAATGAATTTGCAAGGCGCGACGTTAAATGACCCGAAAAATTCCATATCGTTTCTAATTTATTTGCAACATTTGCTCTCTGTTTTTCATATTTCTGTATATACACACTCGTGCTTCCGTTTAATCATGTGAGTATATAACGATTAAAAGTCACCCATCGGTTGTGAAGAGGATCTGTTTGACGTGACCTTGCTTCGTCTTCACCAGCTATTTGCGGTGGTTTATGCCTACTCCGTGATCAGTTGTGCGTGTTACTTGAACTGGAAGTAAGCTGATGAATTGTGCATGAAACACAACGACCGGATGTGTCCGACTGATGTTGGACGGAAGCTCATAGGGGACAATGGACAATAATTGATCTTTGTGTATCGACAGGACTACTTCGGAAGCAAGCGAGGGCGCAAAATATCGTCTAGTATAATTAATTCCTTTCTCGTAAGAGAACCATTTGCGGCCAGTGACACGAGGCCTGTGGGAAGCGAACGGCTCTCTCGATAGTAAACATAAAGTCAAATAAACACTAATTTTAATCAGACTAATCATTCTCTCAGTAATCACTAATTGATCATAAAATAAGCATGAGATTATCCGTAAGAAACATCCGTACAATATGCGGCTTGGCAGCTAACTGCCCCACAACACTCGAAAGCACCGCGCAGGAGAATGAACATCTTTTCAATCTATTGAGGTGATGCCCAAATCATGGAGGAATATTGCTAATTTCAGTAAGCGTTGAATAAGTCATCCAATTTTGTTCCCAGTCTCCTTTTGGATGACAAAATTATTCGCATGGAAGAGTTGACTGATCGTGGTAACTACTTTGCACAATATCAATATTGATATCAATAAACAGAAAACAATTAAACTGCCCAAGCCCCACATTGAAGACCAGTCTGTGCTGTCCCCTCGACTTTGATTCGCACAGGAGAAACAACATACCTGAGTTCCGAGCTCTACCTACTTTATGATCAATACATAGCTAAACGATAGATCTGATTGGTGCGTTGTGTTAAGTCTCATTGCATTAGATTGGTTACACATTGTGGAACACGGCAGCCTTTTTACGACCGGAGATATAAATGCATCTAGCACACAACCAACTGAATGATAACATTTGAATTTCGCGGGCAACAATGAAGACTCTCTTTGTGATCGTTCAACTGTCATTTATAGCTGAGATGACAATGAATCGTCTGGGTGAATCAATAAGTGAGTCACGTGATGTTGAGAGATTTTACTTGATGTCCTTTTGTTCATCACAAAATTGGGGTAGATTGCTGACAAGCAACGGAACACATTTAGACATTTGAACAATAATAATAATTCGCACAACTTTGATATTTTGCCGTTAATAGAAACGACTATACGGATTGTCAAATCATCTGAGAACGAAATAAATTCGAATGAAGATGTAAGTCGATCCTATGATACTTTTTACAACATTTGAGTATACATTATGTCTGTGAATATATGGTAGATCAGTTCGTTTACAAAATTCATAAAAGTTGGAATCTTGAGCACTGCATGTAGTCCAGCGGTGAGGAATGACATGGGACAATCAGACAATATTGCAAACAAATTTAAGTCAATCAGTCAATCCTCCATTCAAACCAGTGTATTTGGAGACTAAAACCAAAGCGGTTGTTAGTTTGATAGTTTTGGCGATAATTTAGCCTGTTCAGCTCTTAATTTCACGGTACTTCTAATTTTTCGATCTTCCACCTGCATTCAGCTGAGTGTGGAAGGCATATCTATGTAGGAAGTCCATAGTGTAGAACAAAATCCGTGTACCAAGAACTATCTATCAATATGTCATCCGATAACCGCAACATCTTTCGAAATGTTTCCAGAGATCGTCAGGTGAAATTCCGTCTTATCCGTTTTATCTGCATCCTGTAGTCAAACGTGTAGAGGCGCAGAATGGAGTACATTATAATGAGTTCACATTTTCCTCTTCGACATGAGTACAAATTAACTGCACTGCAAGCACTGCCATAAATAACAGCTGGCCTATGACTGTCCAGTTTGCGTGAACTAAGCTTGTCAAATCTAGTGGTCTGAAGTCGATATCACCAACACGCATGCTCACAGCAATTAGTTGTTCTTATGATATACTATACCATATGCCACTCTGAGCTACGGGTGGTCTGCGTACCTCATCTGCTAGTGCGTTTACGACAGCTGTTCCCGTTGCACGCTCAAGTCTCATCGGAGTCCATATATTTTATGATTAATTCTCTTCTAAGTATTGTATCTTTATTAATTGATGGGTCATTTTAGTGAATAGTAAAATTTTGAAAATGATAGGTGTGACCAACCAATGGGGTTCAACCATATCTCAGATGCGAATATTGGCAAATAGTTATCCTCTATCTAGCCATGCCATACATAAGCATAGATACTGAACAGTTTATTTTTTTCAAACAGTGGTTTATTTATTTTGTCTTGACAACACTGATCTATATGAGCGTAACTTATTTGTCCTGACTACGAATAACCGAAAACCAGTTTGTTCGCTACACTGTGTTTCTAATGACTACTCTGGAAAATTTCAAACGCTTTCACCAGTGGTTGCTACTAAGGCGTATAGCATGAAGATCAGTTGTACACCAATATACCGTAGCTAATATTGTCAAACCATGCAGTCCACTTTAATAAGGACACTGTGTGAACCGTTAAGCTAACAGTTCATTTCTCATGCTCGGTCTTGTGCAGAAATGCATATGCTTTGAGTGTTCCATATACACAATACATCTCATACATCCTCGTTCCCTTTGATATCCCATTTGTTCCATCAGGTATGGAGACATGTAATGTTGAATTGGCTTGACCAAAGGTTCTCGAATCTGCGGTTCAAGTACAACTCACCCAAAGAAGTTATCTTCGATGTTGATGTTGATGTTTCTGAATATTATCGGGAAAATCCATCGCGTCCACTGAGTGAAATATCATGGCTACTTAGTTCTCATATAAACAAGAAAAAATATGATTGTGAAGCAACCATTGAACTCGACGGGGAAAACAAGAAATGTGGTATGTTTTCATGCATTCATGTTGAACGCGGATCGCACGTGCAGTTATGATAGTTATCACACAAACAGTACTGACAGTAGTGACTATTGCTAGCAGTACAATCGAACCTTTCTAATCATATCAAACAAGGGTACACACTTAATGGCGTTGTTGGTTAAGATGACGTTGTCAGAGTGCTGGTCACTAAGTCGGGCTGGGAGGTTGCAGTGTACAACTGCCAACAACACACACTAGCACGTAAACGACTATATACAATTCACATAAATGAAGAACGCGCAATTGTAATAGTTCCTACATTGAACCCAAATGCTAAACGAAACAAACATTACGACATCTAGTGTTGTGATCCAAAACGCGGATGGCACAAGGATCGTTTATGAGGGACAGCAATGCGTGGGTTATGCGTTTCAACAAGACAACAAACGAAAACACTAATTTGCATACGGTATTCGGCCCCGACCGCGACAGCTGAACACAGACGTCAACGCTCAGTTCGTTTACGTTCCCTTACGTACCAGGAGTCATTTCATGCAATGCCGCACTCCAATAATCCTCCCTGTATTTTTCCTGCAACTATTCCGGTGCCAAAATATATGCTCTAGTTCCACTACTGAATTACAGTGGTGTGAGTAGTATAGCATGATCGCTCCTACTCACTACACTAGTATGTTTCACTCGCACCAACGATTTTTGTAGCCTCGTTGTTTCACCCCCCTCCACTGCAACTACTAACTACTACTACTACTAACTACTACTACTACTACTAACTACTACTA
>LOND01004167.1:0-24732 GCA_014220965.1 Paragonimus kellicotti
GTTGTACAGATCACATTTTTACCCCTTGTCAAATTTTGGAGCAACGTCATGTGTACCACCGACCAACAATCGCCGTATTCCTCCACTATAAAGGTGCGTTTGATTCGGTAGACCAAACTACACTTCTAGAGTCGCTTAAACGTAGGGGTGTACCGACTAAGTATGTGAACATACTGTCGGCGCTTTATTCCCATACTTCAGCTCAGGTTAGGGTTTACGGTGAACTGTCTGACAGTTTCAGCACCAGGAGCGGCGTACGTCAAGGCTGTCCCCTTTCGCCATTTTTGTTCAATTTCGTCATAGACGAAATAATGGAGGACTGTCTGCGGCACTCAAATGATGCCGGCGTGGACCTCCTACCTGGTGAAAGACTGACTGATCTTGATTATGCTGACGATAAGGTATTGCTGTTTGACAACTTTCAAGCGGCACAAACAACACTGGACGCTATTTCGCGTTCTGCTAAGTACTTCGGAATGCGCTTTGCAGCCTCAAAATGCAAAGTGCTTCTGCAAGATTGTTGTGATCACGTAGATTTAATGTTAGATAATGAAGTCATGACCTGGCGTAGACAAATGAAATCGTTTACGAAGGGGTTGGTCACTGTAGGTCGGGTTCGTCTCCCGGGCTGGGGCCCTCGCGACTCACAGAGTCGGTGGCTTGAGACGTTAGGTGAGATGGCGGCTAATCGAGCTCAGTGGCGTGAATGTGTCGTTGTTTGGCCGAGTTGTCTGTGAAGTGAGTGCACTTAATGATGCGGGGCAGTGAAAGCCGTAAGGAAGCTGTCTTGCTGATGACGCCTTACTTTCACTTACAGCTCGGTTGTTTGTTTGCAAGGTGTAGGCGCCTTGATGTTGATGTTTGAATATAGACGTAGCTATTTTTAGTAGTTAGGTCCACTTCCCTCCCCTCCTGTTTTCTTCTTTCTTCCTATATAAGTTTTTTTCTTTTGTTCTTCTTGGTTGTGTGGCAGTCAAGCATCAGTGTGAACCACTGATGTATTGCTGTCTGTGATGATGATGATCGTTGATATCTCAAACCACCACTGCGATTATATCAGTGTGATATTCACATCTATCTTTTCCCGTTCATACGTCTTTATATGTTATCCATTTCTGTATGTACAAGTTTCCTCGTGTCGATTCGCAAGTCCGTCTGCTTATTCGGATTCAGGTTTGTCAGTGTTTTGCTTGACTCTCGGTATCCGAAACACGGAGCTAACTAGGAGGAGTTTTGGTTCCGGTTATTCGTTTGAGGTTACTCCAACTAAGCATTCGTGTTCGAGTTCAGTAGGACTGGTTATAGCAGCGCACGGACGTTTTCGCTTACACGTGACTCTGGTGAATACCGCCAGTCGGGAGCTCATGTGATGTGGCCATGATGCGCGTTAACGATGCTCATTCACGCTTTTTATTCATTTATCAAAGTCTGTACAGGGGAACTCAAGCTCTCTCGAACTTTTTATCTTCTGATCGACTCTCGGGGTCGTTATCTTTGAGCTTTTGTGATTTGATGATATTAACACGAAAACGTGAAACAGTTAACTGAATTACTTTTGTTGCCGTTATGATGTTTTGTCCCTTAAAGGTAAAGTTTATGAATCTGGTGCTTGTTTGTTACAACATAGAGTGTTTTTCAGAGGTGCATGGTGCTGTTTAATTGCGTAATTAGCCAATACCGCGTCCAAATCCGTTGCCTACATTTTGAATGTCGTGTCGTCACTACTGAGGCCTTATGAATTCTAATCTCATTCAACCTTGGAAACTCCAAATTTCCGTCAGACGCAGTGCCAACGCAAGTCAATACGAAAACGTCCCCCGCAGCGTCTCAACAATTGAACTTCCCCAATATCAGCACTTGCCGCGCCTGTTCATTCACCACACGAGATGAGTCCGGTTTTGTGAGTCATGACCGAACCGCTAACACTTCCTACATCTCAACCCAATGGCCCAAAGACCCAGACCTCTTCAGTTTCGTGTGGACCGCATGCCAACGCAGTTTGTCTTGTGAAGTAAACATCTCGCATATTCTGTTTTTTTTTATGCACGTCGTTTTTATGACTTATCATAATCGACAGCATTGCATCAGTGGTTGATACTGATGCGTAATTACCTTACGGTCATGAGAAACAGTATAAGATTTAATTCAGAAATAACAGGAAGACTTATGGAATTTCTTTTTCAAAACTCCTCTCTAAGGCCAGTCGCTTATACCGTGAAACTGTCGACATTTTGCGAACAGACGGTCTAGTTGCAAAATAGTTTTTTCGATTTTCATTGCCTCGCTGGATTAATTGTTCCTCCCTTGCCTGTATTCTGGTCATATAATTACTTAAGTCGTTCTACGATGCCCGATTAGTCGTAATATTCCTTGTTGTCTTCCATCACGGACCCTGTGGGTCACAAGGACTTCATACTGAGTAACGAATGCGGCCCACGGTGACTGACTTACTTGCCGAGGGTGCGTTGACCACATTTTTATCTTGCGACGGATCTTGGAACATCGGCACTCTTATAGGCAGCCGACGGTCGTGGTCTTTTTGGACCTGAAGGCTGCTTTCGATTCAGTTGCTCGTAACGTTCTCTGGAACTGTCTTCTTCGCAAGGGAGTACCAGGGAAATACGTGAATCTGTTGAGATCACTGTATGCTCACTCTGCAAGCAGGGTGAGAGTTTATGGACAACTGTCTCGGGCGTTCATCACTTCTAGTGGTGTTCGTCAAGGGTGTCCGATTTCCCCCTTCCTGTTCAATTTTGTCATGGACGACATTCTGGAGGGTGCGCTTGAGGAGTCCAGTGAACTTGGTGTTGAGCTTCTTCCTGGCGCTCGGTTGACCGATCTGGAGTATGCGGACGACATTGTCTTACTTAGCCCCTCTGCCGAAGACATGCAGACCATGCTGAACAAGGTGAGTGACCGGGCTGGTTTGTATGGAATGCGCTTCGCACCTTCAAAGTGTTACTTCAAGACTGGGGCATTTCCACTCCTACTTTCTTTATTGCAGGTAATCCGCTTGAGACTGTGGACAGTTTCACATACTTGGGTAGCACTATCTCGTCAGCTTGTAATATTGCTGATGAGATATCATCACCAACAGTTGGGTGAAACCACATGGTGGTCAAGCAACAACGTGGTCACGAAATATGAAGACCCTGACTGCTCCACTGAGTAAAGTGGGTAGGTGTCGCCTGCCTGGATGGGGTCCTCGTGATCACTCAAACCGCTGGTTAGAGACGCTATCCGAGATGGCGGTGTGTCGCAGTCAATGGCGTACCTGCATCCATACCATTTCTAGTTCTTTTGCTTAGACTTCTATTAATTTTCAACCTTCTTAGTAACGTTTTCTTCTAGGATATTCCACGTCACTGTTGAGGTGAGCGGCAGCCCGAGCCACAGTACCTTTTGGTCAGGCTCATGGCTGTTATGATGTGATGTGGTGTGAGTTCTCTCTTGTATTTTCTCCGTCACTACAAGTACACAGCACTATATAATTTAGAAATAGTAATCGCCTTTTTTGTAAATAAACTTGTCAGTAATCCTAGTCCGCGTTTCTAAACACGGGGTAGGTCTGTGCTCTGCGATCCTAGTTTAAATGGTGGTGAACGGTCGTACTATACTAATCATGAGTAACCGGGCTGAGGCGCCTATTTGGTTGTTGAAATAAACAGAGAAAATGCGAGAAGGAACATGCTGAAGTGCACTGCAACATGAAATGGTGTTTTCTATGCATGGACGCCGTTAGCAACTGTATTCTCCCGGGATTACTGTTGTATGCAAATAAGTGTTTGTGTCCGTAGCGGTGTCGATTTTCTGAATAAAAAAACCGTCGCGCCCCTCCCGTTTTGTGCTCACAACACCAATCAACTGCTTGTAGGATTTCAAATGAGAGCTCACTACTGGAGACCGTGGGAGTTGTATAACTGTGCATGGAACCAGCTGATGCGGTTTTCTTAGTTGTGTACCGTTTAAGCTGAAGTACAACCGTATTCGTTGTTAATCAGTAAAGCAAGAAAAATTTGCTTTGCGACCTTATTACATTACGACTTTATCACGAGAAAATAGCTTTCCTGTGCGTTTTTGACGCAAAACATTGTATCAATAGAACTGCGGGACCCGGCCTCAACGACAGAGAAGGTGACAATGTTCATCTGCTTGTCTTTTTGGTATGACATTGTAGCAGAGTTTGCCAATCCTAGACTGTATCGGGCTCTCTGGCTCACGTTCACAGCTTAGCTTAGAATTGCAAAGCGACCTTTTTCCCCTCAATCACTCCGTACGCTTATTGCCCTGCTGTTGTGCAGCGAAATACGTTGACCAGACAGCTGAACGTTTGCCAGATCGGATTAAGGGTCATAATCAAGACAAAATCGTTCAGAAACGTACTCTTAGTACATTCGCCTGATACGTATTGTCACGTCGGCCCCAGTCGGGCCCCCTGTATTTTCTGTGGAATGACGGTCAGTTAACCCAAAATAGTCATTGCAGCTGGTATTGCGCCCAATCTACCTATTTAATATAACCCATTTGAAGGCAGTGAGGCATAGGATTCTGTCGGCCGCTGAAATCCTCATTTGTCCGCTTCCGGGTACAACAGTTACAGGCACTTATTCACCTACGACACCGGTGCTGTCGAGTTTGTCGTCCTGAATTTCATTATCGTCTCTTAATCATTTTGTTGGCCCAGTAATTCCTGCACGTCCTTCAAACGAGCAAGCACTCTTAACTACGATCGACTATGGACACTGTTGTTTTAGACATGGTAAATGGGTTAATCCCGTAAATCTAATTTATCGGTATTTTGCGCTTGTTGAAACAAACCAGCTGTCTGTCGACGCTTGAACAACCAAGTAGATTTTTTAACAGCTTTTTGAGTTTTGGTCGGCATAAAACTTGTTTGATAAGCAGCGTCCTTTCAATGTTTCTTGAATTTCCCTAAAGCGATGCCTCCTGCCAGATTTCTACTTTCGGTTTAATTCAGTACGATGGTTCCAGTGCAACAGCCACCTAGCTGTGTTTGTCATCCATGCAACTAAAGTTTTTTTGACCACTTTTCCACGGTGTCCCCTTGACATATACCGGTGACGCCGACTGCAGCAATCACTGCACGCGATCGACCTTGAACACCAAATTGTATCCAACATTTCATCGAACCACCTTCGTGGCATTCACATGTCCTTCACCAAACATAGCGTGATACACGACAAAGAGCACACCGTTACGAACAAAGCAGTTTTCGGAATTTCTGATATGATAAGAGAGCAGCATCTGCGTGGATTTCCGGGCGTATTTGTTGGTATTCCGTTATTTGTATAAGTGTGATTTCGCGACAAATTCCGTTCGCCTTACTGCGTTCACCCGTACAGTTGAGCCACCCACAGGCGGGGTCGATCCACTTAACATGAACAATTGTCTCGTTCATAGTCCTTGTAAAACGAGTCAGAAGTGTAGTTACGTGTGAAGTGCCCAACAAACAACAAGTTGTAGTCCTTCTGGCAGAAATCCATAAAAGCTGTGAGGTGCAACTGCTTTCGAAAATAATGTTGGCAGTTGTAACATTTTATACACGGTGTTACTATTGTAGACAATATGCTGAACCTTTACAACGTTCGGTTTGCTACCAATAGGTGAGAAATAGCTTCATGGAAAAGTACGCTTAATACCTCGGCATTACCTGTGAATCTTCTATGATGAGGCCTCTGGGGTCGTCCGACTGAGCCGTACTCTGTCATCATCATCATGCTGTTAAGCTTTGAGCCTTAGTGGTAAATACAGTGGCTCCGGCCACGTTGTTTTTGACAATGCCCCACTAAGTTGCAGGGTAATAAATAATTACAAATGTATAGCGAATAAAAAAGACAGGGAGGCAGTTGAGTTTCGTGAAACAGAACATCCAACAAGTTTGTGGATACAAGCACACCACTGCTTGCGACACACTGCCATGTCAGAGAATGTTTCCAATCAGCGGTGTGACTGGTTACGAACTCCCCAACCCGGTGGACGATACCGAGCAACCTTGTTGTAAGAACTGGTCGAAGGTTTCATGTCTCGCGATCACACCGTCGTCTGCATGTGTTGCGACTTTTCGAACCGTCATAAGCCACACCGAGCAGTGTACGGTATTTCTCTGAAGCTTAAGGGTCGCGTATATCAAACAACAGTGAGGGCTGTATTACTTTACGGCAGCGAAACCTGGCCGCTCAGGGTAGAGGACGTGAACCGTCTTCAGGTATTTGACCACCGATGTCTGCGTTCAATCGCTCGTATCGGGTGGCACCAGCGAGTAAGCAACGAGGAGGTTAGGAAGCGGGTGTTTGGCACTGATTGTCAAACGAGTTCTTTTGTTCAGTCGCTACATTTGCACAGACTTAGATGGTTAGGTCATGTACTAAGGATGCCAGCTAGTCGTTTGCCACACCGAGCACTGTTTGCCGACGCTGCGGCCGACTGGCGCAAGGTGCGAGGTGGACAGATGATGACCTGGCGTAGACAAATGAAATCGTTCACGAAGGGGTTGGTCACTGTAGGTCGGGTTCGTCTCCCGGGCTGGGGCCCTCGCGACTCACAGAGTCGGTGGCTTGAGACGTTAGGTGAGATGGCGGCTAATCGAGCTCAGTGGCGTGAATGTTGTCGTTGTTTGGCCGAGTTGTCTGTGAAGTGAGTGCACTTAATGATGCGGGGCAGTGAAAGCCGTAAGGAAGCTGTCTTGCTGATGACGCCTTACTTTCACTTACAGCTCGGTTGTTTGTTTGCAAGGTGTAGGCGCCTTGATGTTGTATGTTTGAATATAGACGTAGCTATTTTTAGTAGTTAGGTCCACTTCCCCTCCCCTCTGTTTTCTTCTTTCTTCCTATATAGGTTTTTTTCTTTTGTTCTTCTTCGTGGTTGTGTGGCAGTCAAGCATCAGTGTGAACCACTGATGTATTGCTGTCTATGATGATGATGATGTTCCATCGGCATACAGAGTATGTGGATCAACGACCAAAGACTGCATTTTGACTTTTCTGTGTCAAAGACAAATCGTCTTCCACTACTGGACAATCGATCTCTGCGTTCAGTCGCATGCATCATCGCCATACACAGTAATGCATCGGTGGTTCTCACTAATGCTTAACTGCCACACAACCATGAAGTGAAAAGTAAGCTCTGCACAGGAAAGGAGAGGAAAAAAGAAATGGAAAGGAAGGAGCCTAACTACTAGAAATAGCTACGTCTATATTCAAACATTCAACATCAAGGTGCCTACACCTTGCAAACAAACAACCGAGCTGTGAGTGAAAGTAAGGCGTCATCAGCAAGACATCTTCACTGCCCCGCGTCGTAAAGCGCACTTATCTAGCTTCTCAAGCGGCCGACTGTGCGAATCGTAAGGTCCCCAGCCTTGGGAGAGGAATCCGACCTCATCATCATCATAACAGCCATGAGCCTGACCAAAAGGTACTGTGGCTCGGGCTGCCGCTCACCTCAACAGTGACGTGGAATATCCTAGAAGACGTTACTAAGAAGGTTGAAAATTAATAGAAGTCTAAGCGGAAGAACTAGAAATGGTATGGATGCAGGTACGCCATTGACTGCGACACCTACCCACTTTACTCAGTGGAGCAGTCAGGGTTTCATATTTCGTGACCACGTTGTTGCTTGACCACCATGTGGTTTCACCCAACTGTTGGTGGTCTCAGTATATAATGCCCGGTACGGTAAACGCTCAGCTGGCATACGGAGTACGTGACCTAACCATCGCAGGCTGTGCAACGTGAGTAGTTGACCAATTGATCGCGCATCCCGAGCGTTCCGGAATACGCGCCGGCGAACTGCCGCATTGCTCACGCGATCAGTCCACTTAATGTGGGCTATTTGGCGGAGACAACGATGGTCAAATACAGCAAGCTTGTTGATATCTTCCTTGCGAACAGGCCACGTTTCCGAACCATAGAGCAAAACAGAACAGCATCATTTCTCTTCACGAGGTCATCCGTTGTCTACCCCGCATCTTACGCCAGTTGGCTAAGAGTGCTCGGTGTGGCAGACGACTAGCTGGAATCCTTAGTACATGACAACCACCTAAGTCTGTGCAAATGTAAGGATTGAACAAAAGAATTCGTTTGACAATCACTACCAAATACCCGCTTCCTAACCTCCTCGTTGCTTACTCGCTGGTGCCACCCGATACGAGCGATCGAACGCAGACATCGGTGGTCAAATACCTGAAGACGGTTCACGTCCTCTACCCTGAGCGGCCAGGTTTCGCTGCTGTAAAGTAATACAGCCCTCACTGTTGTTTGATATACGCGACCCTTAAGCTTCAGAGAAATACCTCTCTGTCGCCATAGGTGTCTCAGATTAGCGAACACCGCCCTAGCCTTAGAGAATACGCGCTTCTATTTCATTCCCTACACCTCCGCCGCCACCGCTGATGCAGCTTCCCAGGTACACAAACCGGTCAACAACCTCCATGACTTCATTATCTAACATTAAATCTACGTGATCACAGCAATCTTGCAGAAGCACTTTGCATTTTGAGGCTGCAAAGCGCATTCCGAAGTACTTAGCAGAACGCGAAATAGCGTCTAGCATGGTGCCACTTGGAAGTTGTCAAACAGCAGCAACTTGTCATCAGCATAATCAAGACCAGCCAATCTTTCGCCACGTTATCTCGACAAGGTTAAGAAACGAATATCTGACAATGACGGTTGACTCGTCCAGTCCTATGGATTGGGCAGATTGAGGTGTTTAGGCCATGTGCCAAGTATGCCAACTGGTTCTATCCCATGCCAACCACTTCTTGCTGTTTCTCAGGCGATTTACTTGGGGAAAGTGGGTGAAAATACCAGTAGGTTGACTATGGTGTGTCGAGTCAGGCTTTCGAGGTGCAACTGTCGTGACTTAGAGTCGTTGACTGGAGACGTCGAAAAATGTAAGCCAATCGGGCGGAGTGGGGGGTGAATGTTGTTGTTTGACTAGGTTATGTACGCAGTAGATGTAATTAGTGGAACGCCACAGTAGTACCCGCAATGATGCTATCTCCTTGATGCTGTCCCATTCTAACTTATAACACGCTTATTTAGTTAGTGTTGAATCTGTCAGTCTAGATGTAGGGTCCTTTTGTATTGTTCTTTTTCTTTCATAAATGCGCGTTACCATCAACCGTTGATGTACCGCTGTTGATTATTATGTTCGGGGTTATTGCGCGTTTTCTATCCAGCTTCAATTATTTTGAGCGATACTGTAGGAATACTCTTAATCTAATACTGATTATCACTTTTTGCTGTTTGTACATAACGATCAAGCTTCTGTCTTATGCGCCCGAAGTGATAATGTTTTTCACTTAACTTACTATGAACTGATAGTTGATTTTCTTGTATCACAGATAGCGAGGAGCTGCCCATATTCCAAGCCTTCTGAATTCTGGATAATATTGCATCAGTGTGTGATGACGACGAGCACTTGAATACAAAACCTCATGTGGATTGCAAACTTTCTTCAATCGGGATGAGGTTTGGTGGCTTGCTATACAAACTTGCAACGTGCATTTGAAGCACTCAAAGCATATACCAGCCTTACCGGTGCTTGTGATTCAACCGCCGAGGACCATTTGTAGGAACACCAGTGACGTAATCAGGGTAGTACCAAAACGGGCATATTTGTTTACAGAGTGATGTCTGATACAACTTTCGGAAGGATAGATTTCAATATCCGATTCCATCTTTCTTTTGGCCTAGTTAACATGCATTCTTCGTGTTGTCTATTTAGACAGAACGAATCGGTCATTGCCACAACGAGACTTACAAAATTGGTTAGTTTAGGTGATAACATCATCTAACTCAAGTGCGACGTCCGTACCAAGACGATTAACTTCATCCATTGCCAGCTACCTGTTGATAATGGGCCACTTGTTTAACTCTGCCTACTCGTTCAATGTTCTTGCTTAGTCGAAACCGCAGGTTACTGGTGTTCGGCGAGACTACGTGCATCGAGCCTACCAAATAATTATATGTGCACAAAATCTGTGAATCTAATAAACTAGCACACCGTGTCACTGGTGAGGCCACTTTTACTTGATTTATCTCCTTCTGTTTTTGTCACCACAGTTGGCTTGTCTATTACGGTGTTTTGCCTCTGTGACGGATGTGGTTAGCTAAAATACGTACACCTCAGTGATTACATTTTCTATCCAAGCTACTATCCAGAACCTGTTTGCTTGGTAGCTCTGCGTTATAATGCAGCCTTATTCGTGCCCTAGCCACCTTCTTCACATACAGGCAGATCAGGTTAGATTACTGTAAAATAGACAGCTTCTATAGTTGTTTTATTGTTAAGACGGTACAAACACGTTGAAAGCCGCAGTGCGTTGTAGAATAGACAGGAAGATGTGGAATGCGAAGGATAAGACAGCTGGAGAGGCTAGTTTCTGACTAGTGAATAATCAAACCTTAAGATTGGAAAGAAGGAAATAATAGGAAATAGCTGTATTGTTTTCATGATTCTACTTTCGTGTTACGGAAAAGTATGTATCGTACGAGAGCTGCATGTCCAGGCCAGAAAACTAGCTTATGGGTGATCTAGCTCTGTCAGGTCTTCTAATACAAACGCTGTGCACTAGCAATTGCGATCCCCGGGATAACAAAGTCGTCGTGTTCAACCCGGGCTGCTAAGCCCAACCAACAAGGATGTGCCAAGATTTACTCTAGTAACACAACAAATTCTGTTTCCTCTGGAATTTTACTTCAGCGTTTCCTACGGTTTTGAACTCCGTAACTGATGTGGTCGTTATGAGACCGTGTGTACCCTATCTTGTCATGGATCCCATTTAGGCAAGCTACCATAAGTCAATCGTAAACTCTTTCAAAAGCCCCAACTACACGTTCTCACTTATCGGGACTTTCGTTCGTCAACCGTGCCTGGTTTTTGAATACTGCAACATTTTTCCTAAGCTATTTGACGTACACGATGTTGATTGGTTCCTGTTTTCTGATCCTTGCATGTTAAACCCCATAGCCCGATTAAATTTCATAATAGCTGTTCTACCCTTTCGGCCGCTGTACGTAGTCTGAATTAAATTACTTCGGGGGACCACTCTTCTAGCGTGAAAATGCAGTGGATATATTTGAACGCCCAACGCCAACGAGCTTTTGCGTGAAATTTATCGTATTGTGCCCGAAAGGGAATCACATAGGGAATGGTATAAATCGTCGTTCGTTCTAATCAAATAGCTAGTTTAAAATAATGAACGTTAATGTCAACTATGCTTACTGTTCCATATCATTGGCATTACTTATTCGCAGGTATGTCCTGGTTCCGAAGGCGCGTCCTATTTCGGAGACGAAGTTTACGGGCACGTAGTGAATTACAATTTCCACGTGAAGGATTCGCAAGCCCGCGGATTCCAAAGCCGTTTTAGCTTCTTGGTGGTCTGTTGGGATCGAGTCTATCTGCTCAACTTATGGCCGTTTCTTGTAAGTATTTTACTGAGTCGTGCTTTTATAAAATAACTTAGGGGTTGTATCTCATCACTGTTCCCATTTTTCCTCGGCCTATTTAACCTGGATCCAGATTTTCTAACCAAATGTCGCCGAACGTTTTCCGAATCCTTCACAGGACAGCACGTCTTATGCACAAATGTCTTGCTCCATGTCTCTTTGTCATCATGCAATATTTGATCACTCATCTATCGCCACGTCATGCATTGTTTAATGGTTGATCCAATTTATTATCTTCCATGGATTACATCACCGATGTTTGAATTTCAAATTAGACTGTTCATTCAATGTACTTCTTATGTGTTACTTCGATTGTTGACCGTATGAATCAAAACGTGCTTGTACCTCCTGTCAGGTTTCTAATTTATCAAAAATGGCATCACGTATCATGCAAGCTGCGGAACGTGTCTACACCGCCAAGGTCGCTGCTTGGAGCACCTCCGTTTCTGCCGGCACTGGACCAAGCCAGTCAAACCCGCGACCAGTCTCGACTATTCCGATCGGGAGGCTCAACACCCCGCCCTCTCACCCCCCGCCTGCCTTTTGTGGCCAAGCCGTTGCTGCTGCCGGATCCACCACGGGGAAAGGCATTCCGGTGACTGGGGGACCAGCTACACGACATCGGCGTGCTGGAGAGGCGGACATGCGCTCGTTGGCCGATCTGACAAAAGATGATCAGGTGGTTCATTAGTTGTTTTCACTCATTCCTGCTCCCCAATAAAGTAACAGTGATCTCGAAGTTTGGCTACTTTTGGCTTTTTCGCAAAACACGCCTCCGATGTGTTGATCATACACGCCTACACCCTACAACGAGACCTCAAAGATGCCTTATTATGAACTGTTTTCCTTAACGCACGCTCTATAACGGAACTGTTATGTGCACCACTAACCAGAATACCCAGAGATATTTTCATGAGTTTATCACTCATGCCAAAAATGGCCACGACATGACTAAGTGTGTGTATGGTATATTGTGTACAGGAAGCCAGTTAGGTATAATTCTTTTGATTAATAACAAAACTAGACTTTTGCACAATAAACATCGAACATGGAAGAATGTATTCCATGCTGCGTTAATGTTTATTGTTCGGTACCTTTCTTGTTTAAGTCACGACGAGTTACTGTTGACAGAATAATCGGTTTCGCAATGTTTCAGCTTTCCCAAGCGATTCATTGGCCGTGGCTGAACTCAAAATTTACCGGATGTACTCCTTGCGCTGTGTTTTGGAAATTTTACACATCGCTCTTTCGAAACATGATTCACTAATGATGTTACCTCTGTTACTGAACTCTCCTTTTTCGGCACTCTTGAGTTCGCACGTTTAACTGTAGACCAACACTTTTGCACAGTAGTGCTTTCATTAATATGAATCCCTCGAACAAAGACCTCTTGTCTCATTCCCAAAAACTAGTAAACTGATATTCCATTAACGTCAGTTTCTCTCAGTCAGTCGAAGCTGTACTCGATAAGCTTTGTTTATTACCTCAGTGACGACTGCCCGAAAGTAATTCATCCACACCAAACGATACGCTGTAACCGCACAACGCGCCTAACAAAGTCACGCCGGTAATAAAGTAGAGGAACCATCATGCGACGTTAACACCAGAAAGGGAGTTGGCTGGTTTTCGGCTTGACTTGTCATATCCGTAAACGGTTACACTTACGCGACTGTGACAAAGTTGAATACTGGTGATATTTACTTCACCTCGATTACCGTATCGTTAATCAAGAATATTCATATCAGTTCACTCGTAACTGACTCTTCTATGTTTGTTGCCAACGTCTCATCATCCACAGAGTCAGTATTGTTTGTGGATTTTTTTCGTTTCCGTCCAACTATATACTTTGATCGACAAAATTCATTTCATCATCAAACTAAGGTTCCCCTGGATTGTGCTGCACACGTTCGACCCCGACGTCATCTGTGCTACAGACCAACGATGCGGACATTTGTACCCGTTAACCGAGTAATAAGTAAGCCGTTCATAAAGCCAACCCTGGAGACTTCTCAATTAACACTGCCATATTCCGCTTGCTCGCGATCACAGTATGACACTTATGGGAAGAGTAGATTCGTTCAAGTTAGTGTTCAGTCGGCCTATATGACTTATCATCGCGGAGTCGTGTGAGAGGTATTTAGCGGATCTCAGAAAAACATAACACCCGCAGCCCATATTGATCCACGTTAATCGATCACTTCAACAAATCATCGCTGTACTAAGTGATGCTGCGAATGTAAGTAATTCATATACGTCTACAAAACTCAAGAATTGGTGGGATCAACAGAATGATGGTTTCCAACACATACAAGACACAAAGAAGAAGTGCGGTTCTGTTAACCAACAAATCAATTCTTGAACACATTGTACAAATAGATAGAATCGTGCTTCTAAAGGTCAGATTAAAGAATCCACTTGTAACTCAAGGAATTTGACTCTGGCCCATCTGATCGCAACTTTCGCATTCATATAGACTGTACAGCCAGTCCTCTTCGGAAAAAAGACGCTAGACTCGAGTTTCGCTATTGTTAACGCTTATTAGCAGTATACGTCCTCGCCAAAGCTGGAACTTAAACACCGATCACGCTTTCATTTGGACGGCCGTGTTGATCACTGCACCATTGACCTCACACTAGACCAGAACCGTTTATCAAATGCTAACGCTGAGCTACATTCGCTTGTGGAGATAGTTCGGATTACCAGACTTCACCGAGAGGATACGCAGTATGGCCTATAGATTCAATCGATTATCCCATTTTAAGAACTCTCACCAGATTGTACTCAGAAATCATTAAAATTGCCGGTCGAACTGTCATGATCGCGCAATCTAAGCCTTATTCATAAATGGTTGTTGCTTAGCGTTCTGCAGAGGCGATCCAGTTTTGAGGTCACTGGCACAGTGACCAACACGATCACGTCATGAGTGTGGCCGAAATGTAGATTCCAGTCCTGGTGAGGATATACACTGGTAATGAGCTGTGGCAGAAGAGAAAATTGATCTCAGTACCTCAGTTCGTGATCGGTTGACTGAACTGTGTATGTGAATGTGAAAGTTGTAATCGCTTGCCAGTCATCTTCAATTTATATCAACCGAAATCCCTCACCACTTTTCAGTAATTGGGACGTTCATTGTCAATGGTTGACTTTTGGGATTCCAAAAACGATACAGTGTCGGTGTGCATTTGCTCTCGGAGGAACCCGCCAGTGTTTTTCGCACGTTGTTAATAGATTGGTGATTGCATCACTTGATCGTAGAATACTCATTAGGGAATGCTTTTAATTGTGATGAAAGCGCGTTATTCTGTCGAGCACCCCTGAAGGAGTGTTTGGTTGCAGATGTGATGCAGTGTCGTGAACCGAAAAGCTCAATGAAAAGACCGTCAAATGACCCACGCCGAGTGAGAGGATTGTGTAAGCGACGCGGTCGTTCACTAAAACTTATTCCAGAAAGCTCGAGTTATGCAGCGAATTGGTCGATTAATGCAGATACACAGCCGGCGATGTTTGGGTCATATGTCCCGTATGCCACCTAAGCGTTTGCTGCACTGAACATTATTTACTAAGTGTTGTATAACAGGCAGTTTCGTTGTGAGTAGTATACTACTCACAAGCGACATTCGGGAACAAAGGGCAAGCCCCAACGCCAGGAAGACGACGGACCAGAAGTGACTATTGGAATAGTGTGTACGCGCTATGGGAGAAGTGCCACCAGGGCGAATGACAACGTACTGCCACCCAATGTATGTGAATGCATATCAGCCGTGCAAATGAGTGTACACGTTTGTGGTCCCATGTTTAACATGACCTGTACGGGAGTTCGTGCAATAAACGAATTTGCTGGTCAAGCGTCTTTGCGGTCACAACAAGACCACCAACAGTCACGGGGTAGCCATGAAACAACCTAGTCACGACATCTTAAGACCTTGGCTGCTCTGTTGATTGATGTGATCAAGTGTTGTCCATCCAATTGGAGTTCTCGTTATCACGCTGTTCGCTAGCTAGAAAGGTTTTCCAAGATTATAGTGTGTCGCAGTTAATGGCGTGCAGACATTCACAACGCTTATAGATCTGTTTAATTTTACTTATTCTCATTTCCCCTTCTGATTCTTCTGTTCTACATCTCAAGTCATATTAAATTGATGTATTTAGCTATTCGACACAGTAGCCTTTTTGTTGACTAACAACCTATTCTATGTTGTGCAGTTGATGTTGATTCATCCGTTTACCACTTATACTCGCCGTCCTTATCGGTTCTGTCATAGTTGACAACCTTTTGCTCATTATCGTGTTGTCGCGTCAATAGCATTTTTCTATTGGCTTCCAAGTTACTTCACTTCTGGAGGGTTCAGTGAATCCTACCAGCCTCGAGGACCGTCTCTCATTCCCCACTGGTCCGTCAAACCGTTCTTTTATATCACTGGACAGTTCGATCTTTATAAGCCTCGCCTCGACTTTGTTTCGTATTAGTGTAACGACTAAATTATCTCCAGTAAGCCGTTCATCTTATATATCAGCCCCGTTTTCGGTTCGATTCTTGCACTGTTTTGAACTGTTTGTTGCACTGTTTGGTATTTATTTGACAGTATTCAGTTTTCTGATCCCATACAATTGAAGTTTCCGTCGAGCAATCACAACTGAGGTTCGTTACAGTTATCTGGTTTATTATTCATCCACACGGCAAAAAGATAAATGTTGTGAGGTGTTAGCATTTATGTTATTCTCGTCGGCCACATAAATAAGGCCATTGATTCTATATAAAAATAAGCATGACAACGGGAACAACAATTAAACGGACTCACTCCCAAGGCACCGGCACCTTTTGCACGCAGAGAATCGACCGATTCCGCCTGATTAACATGGCTTCCATGAGTGCCAGAAACCTCAGGTTTCGATTATGTAACAACACAGTGAACGATGTTAATGGGCTAGCCAGGTGTTTGTGTATGTTGAATAAACTCATGTTAGATGATCGGTAGGTTATCGGATTAGTAATAATTTTGAGTTGCTTCTGAGTTCGGGCCACACTTTAGGGCAACTGGTCGATATATGTGATGCCTGATTTTGTTGTCGTGTATGCATATAACCCTGGTGATTAATCGAAGGAGGTTATTTTCGGGCTACTTTCTTTAATGTGCTGTCGAATTAAGATGGTAGTTGACACCGACTGAATATGATCACTTTTATGAGACCGATAGTTTCTGATACGTTCCGATTGCGTAAACGGGTTGACATGCTGGATTTCCACGAGAGACTCTTTAAAAGTTTGACCTGCGAGACGGTAGAAGAAAGGATTCTCTCTGCAAGGTTAGTTCTGTTGTATACTCATATAGTTGTACCTCACTACATGTACCCGCCATTTGTACGACCTATAACCCTATCCTACACCTCCTTTTATCAACGCTGTGCGGGCACCGTTTCAGGCTTTAATCTACCAATTGTGATTGCTAAGACGACATGGAAAGGAACCACGAAATATAGCAAGCTGGCTAATCATGTGTCTCTAATAACTGTCTATGTCATAGATATGTTCTTGAAAATGAGTATTTCTAAGCGGTTTTTTTAATGTTAAGGCTACCTCAGCTAATAGAACGTTGATTTTCACTTTTTTGTGTTACACGTTTCTCATAGATATTTTGTCGTATGCATGCGTGGTTTACTTGGTTGTTGCGAGCTGGATCTCGCCGATGGACAGTCCTCCCGTCGCTCACTGCACCACCGGATGAAGACAGCTTGATCGAACAAGAGGAACGTTTGGCGTATGCTGCGGGCCTAACAAGCACCGACCACCTCGGTTCCGGACTCACTATGGTTAATTTGGGTACCACATGTCCAAAAATTTCCGCTTTAACTGCTAGTACTGGCCAGTTCCAGGCTGACCATGTTCCTTTGTCTGGTGGTAGCCAGCTTGTGACACCCTTGGGGAATATTGGAACGTCTACCATGGTGATTGGCAAGAGTTTGGGCTTATCCGATGGGTCTCTGGAGGGTGAGACAGAAATGTAAGTCTGTTCATGAATAAATCGGCTTATTGCCGATTAGACGACTTTTGACCCTTTTTCTTCTGTTTTCTTTTACACCTGAATATAAAACTAATTTGGTTTGCCGTTACTATTCTACTGGCATCTGTTTTCGCTTCTGTACGCCAAGGCCGTCGTCTGCCTTCGCATCTTACATCAGTCGGTTGTGAAGTCGTCGGCAGATAACATTCCAATTAGCCGATGGTTTGTTACCATTCTCAGGCTCGGTCTCTTTCGCTGGACCTTTATCCCTCTCTGTTTCTATGTCTCCATTGTTTAGGTTTTACGGTTTGCTATTTTGTTTCTGTTTTTCAGTGTGTGTTATATGTATGTTATCCTGTTTCAACACAAAACCTGTAGTAAATAATACGAATGGACAAACTCGAATAATAGATTAAATCAATCTGTGATTGTAATTTTCATCGGTTCCTTCTTGAACGGAAGTAGTACGCTCTAGTTTTGCTTTTGTTGTAGCTCGTCAGTAGTGCATACCCTCGCCCTGTCTGATACTTTACATCTGACCGACGTTCTGTTGAGTCAACCGCGTTAGTCATCGTGCCATCCACCTCACGTTAATGAACGACCGAGTTATCATGTGTAAACAACCAGCCACAGTCGCTTGTGAATAATATTCAATTTGGCGGATTGCAGTGGTCAGCATGATTGTCGCACAAAAATGTGACTGAAATTCAAACCGAAGTCATGGCTACTATACGCATTACTGATAAATCCTATCAAAAAAGAAACTCGAGTGTAGTGTTGCTTTTCAAGAGGGATCAGCTGAACCGTCTATCGGTATGCAAACGTCGTAGCAAATTGTCAGTATTTTTCAGTTCATATCAGCCGAATGCCTTATTACATGCCAGCACACTACTCTGCCTGTTGACAGTTTCTAGTAACATTGTAAATAAACAATCGAAATAATTTAAAGACGTTTTTCTTCACCTCACGTGAATGAGTACTTCTTGGCGTCCCTCCGCACATATTTCTAGGTGTTGTGATTTTCACGTTGATCGCGTCTATTCTCCTTAGAACAAACCAGGGGTTGCTTTTTCACCATTGTCTTAATCTCGTATTTTCTTGCTTTGCAGCGCTTTGCTGGTTCTGACGCGTCTGTTGTCCTCTTTGGGTGTAGAGGCGTTTAAAGGTCTGGCCCAACACGTCGCCATCGGCAACCAGTTAGTTGTTCAACCATTGAAAAACAATTTGCACGGTTGCCTGGTCGTTGCCGCCGTTGCTAAACTACTTCCCAAAGGATGTTTGAAACAAGTTTGTTGCCTCCTTACTCGATTCCATTCTTGTATTCCAACTATTGCATACGCATGCATACTAACACAGACTTTATTGTTTTCTCTGCTGGTACCACAGATTGTTTGCAGTTCGGAATATCTTCCACCGTTTCGATGTAACTTGCTCAGTCTGACTGTTGATGCTGCGCCAATGGAGCCGGCGGATCGTGTCTTGTTTCTTGTGGTCTATCCTCAACCGTGGGACGCTCCGAGTGGNACTTGTCATATCCGTAAACGGTTACACTTACGCGACTGTGACAAAGTTGAATACTGGTGATATTTACTTCACCTCGATTACCGTATCGTTAATCAAGAATATTCATATCAGTTCACTCGTAACTGACTCTTCTATGTTGCCAACGTCTCATCCACAGAGTCAGTATTGTTTGTGGATTTTTTCGTTTCCGTCCAACTATACTTTGATCGACAAAATTCATTTCATCATCAAACTAAGGTTCCCCTGGATTGTGCTGCACACGTTCGACCCCGACGTCATCTGTGCTACAGACCAACGAGACATTTTCGTTAAGGTAAGCCGTTCATAAAGCCAACCCTGGAGACTTCTCAATTAACACTGCCATATTCCGCTTGCTCGCGATCACAGTATGACACTTATGGGAAGAGTAGATTCGTTCAAGTTTAGTTCAGTGGCTATATTTTTCTTCGAGTCGTTGGTAGGTTTGCGATCTCAAAAAACATAACCCGACCTATTTGATCCACGTTTCGATCATTCACAATCATCCTGTACTAAGTGACTGAATGTAAGTATTATATACCGTCAAACTCAAGAATGTGGTGGGGATTCAACAGAATGATGGTTTCAACAATAAAAAGAATGTGTCATGTAACCGCCAAAATCAGTATGATGCAATAGATAGAATCGTGCTTCTAAAGGTCAGATTAAAGAATCCACTTGTAACTCAAGGAATTTGACTCTGGCCCATCTGATCGCAACTTTCGCATTCATATAGACTGTACAGCCAGTCCTCTTCGGAAAAAAGACGCTAGACTCGAGTTTCGCTATTGTTAACGCTTATTAGCAGTATACGTCCTCGCCAAAGCTGGAACTTAAACACCGATCACGCTTTCATTTGGACGGCCGTGTTGATCACTGCGCCATTGACCTCACACTAGACCAGAACCGTTTATCAAATGCTAACGCTGAGCTACATTCGCTTGTGGAGATAGTTCGGATTACCAGACTTCACCGAGAGGATACGCAGTATGGCCTATAGATTCAATCGATTATCCCATTTTAAGAACTCTCACCAGATTGTACTCAGAAATCATTAAAATTGCCGGTCGAACTGTCATGATCGCGCAATCTAAGCCTTATTCATAAATGGTTGTTGCTTAGCGTTCTGCAGAGGCGATCCAGTTTTGAGGTCACTGGCACAGTGACCAACACGATCACGTCATGAGTGTGGCCGAAATGTAGATTCCAGTCCTGGTGAGGATATACACTGGTAATGAGCTGTGGCAGAAGAGAAAATTGATCTCAGTACCTCAGTTCGTGATCGGTTGACTGAACTGTGTATGTGAATGTGAAAGTTGTAATCGCTTGCCAGTCATCTTCAATTTATATCAACCGAAATCCCTCACCACTTTTCAGTAATTGGGACGTTCATTGTCAATGGTTGACTTTTGGGATTCCAAAAACGATACAGTGTCGGTGTGCATTTGCTCTCGGAGGAACCCGCCAGTGTTTTTCGCACGTTGTTAATAGATTGGTGATTGCATCACTTGATCGTAGAATACTCATTAGGGAATGCTTTTAATTGTGATTTTGTTGCACTGTTTGGTATTTATTTGACAGTATTCAGTTTTCTGATCCCATACAATTGAAGTTTCCTCGAGCAATCACAACTGAGGTTCGTTACAGTTATCTGGTTTATTATTCATCCACACGGCAAAAAGATAAATGTTGTGAGGTGTTAGCATTTATGTTATTCTCGTCGGCCACATAAATAAGGCCATTGATTCTATATAAAAAAAATAATCATGACAACGGGAACAACAATTAAACGGACTCACTCCCAAGGCACCGGCACCTTTTGCACGCAGAGAATCGACCGATTCCGCCTGATTAACATGGCTTCCATGAGTGCCAGAAACCTCAGGTTTCGATTATGTAACAACACAGTGAACGATGTTAATGGCTAGCCAGGTGTTTGTGTATGTTGAATAAACTCATGTTAGATGATCGGTAGGTTATCGGATTAGTAATAATTTTGAGTTGCTTCTGAGTTCGGGCCACACTTTAGGGCAACTGGTCGATATATGTGATGCCTGATTTTGTTGTCGTGTATGCATATAACCCTGGTGATTAATCGAAGGAGGTTATTTTCGAGCTACTTTCTTTAATGTGCTGTCGAATTAAGATGGTAGTTGACACCGACTGAATATGATCACTTTTATGAGACCGATAGTTTCTGATACGTTCCGATTGCGTAAACGGGTTGACATGCTGGATTTCCACGAGAGACTCTTTAAAAGTTTGACCTGCGAGACGGTAGAAGAAAGGATTCTCTCTGCAAGGTTAGTTCTGTTGTATACTCATATAGTTGTACCTCACTACATGTACCCGCCATTTGTACGACCTATAACCCTATCCTACACCTCCTTTTATCAACGCTGTGCGGGCACCGTTTCAGGCTTTAATCTACCAATTGTGATTGCTAAGACGACATGGAAAGGAACCACGAAATATAGCAAGCTGGCTAATCATGTGTCTCTAATAACTGTCTATGTCATAGATATGTTCTTGAAAATGAGTATTTCTAAGCGGTTTTTTTAATGTTAAGGCTACCTCAGCTAATAAACGTTGATTTTCACTTTTTTGTGTTACACGTTTCCATAGATATTTTGTCGTATGCATGCGTGTTACTTGGTTGTTGCGAGCTGGATCTCGCCGATGGACAGTCCTCCCGTCGCTCACTGCACCACCGGATGAAGACAGCTTGATCGAACAAGAGGAACGTTTGGCGTATGCTGCGGGCCTAACAAGCACCGACCACCTCGGTTCCGGACTCACTATGGTTAATTTGGGTACCACATGTCCAAAAATTTCCGCTTTACCTGCTAGTACTGGCCAGTTCCAGGCTGACCATGTTCCTTTGTCTGGTGGTAGCCAGCTTGTGACACCCTTGGGGAATATTGGAACGTCTACCATGGTGATTGGCAAGAGTTTGGGCTTATCCGATGGGTCTCTGGAGGGTGAGACAGAAATGTAAGTCTGTTCATGAATAAATCGGCTTATTGCCGATTAGACGACTTTTGACACTTTTTCTTCTGTTTTCGTTTAGTTTTCTTTTACACCTGAATATAAAACTAATTTGGTTTGCCGTTACTATTCTACTGGCATCTGTTTTCGCTTCTGTACGCCAAGGCCGTCGTCTGCCTTCGCATCTTACATCAGTCGGTTGTGAAGTCGTCGGCAGATAACATTCCAATTAGCCGATGGTTTGTTACCATTCTCAGGCTCGGTCTCTTTCGCTGGACCTTTATCCCTCTCTGTTTCTATGTCTCCATTGTTTAGGTTTTACGGTTTGCTATTTTGTTTCTGTTTTTCAGTGTGTGTTATATGTATGTTATACTGTTTCAACACAAAACCTGTAGTAAATAATACAATGGACAAACTCGAATAATAGATTAAATCAATCTGTGATTGTAATTTTCATCGGTTCCTTCTTGAACGGAAGTAGTACGCTCTAGTTTTGCTTTTGTTGTAGCTCGTCAGTAGTGCATACCCTCGCCCGTCTATAACTTTACATTTACGACGTTCTCTTGAGTCAACCGCGTTAGTCATCGTGCCATCCACCTCACGTTAATGAACGACCGAGTTATCATGTGTAAACAACCAGCCACAGTCGCTTGTGAATAATATTCAATTTGGCGGATTGCAGTGGTCAGCATGATTGTCGCACAAAAATGTGACTGAAATTCAAACCGAAGTCATGGCTACTATACGCATTACTGATAAATCCTATCAAAAAAGAAACTCGAGTGTAGTGTTGCTTTTCAAGAGGGATCAGCTGAACCGTCTATCGGTATGCAAACGTCGTAGCAAATTGTCAGTATTTTTCAGTTCATATCAGCCGAATGCCTTATTACATGCCAGCACACTACTCTGCCTGTTGACAGTTTCTAGTAACATTGTAAATAAACAATCGAAATAATTTAAAGACGTTTTTCTTCACCTCACGTGAATGAGTACTTCTTGGCGTCCCTCCGCACTTATTTCTAGGTGTTGTATTTACCGTTGATCGCGTCTATTCTCCTTAGAACAAACCAGGGGTTGCTTTTTCACCATTGTCTTAATCTCGTATTTTCTTGCTTTGCAGCGCTTTGCTGGTTCTGACGCGTCTGTTGTCCTCTTTGGGTGTAGAGGCGTTTAAAGGTCTGGCCCAACACGTCGCCATCGGCAACCAGTTAGTTGTTCAACCATTGAAAAACAATTTGCACGGTTGCCTGGTCGTTGCCGCCGTTGCTAAACTACTTCCCAAAGGATGTTTGAAACAAGTTTGTTGCCTCCTTACTCGATTCCATTCTTGTATTCCAACTATTGCATACGCATGCATACTAACACAGACTTTATTGTTTTCTCTGCTGGTACCACAGATTGTTTGCAGTTCGGAATATCTTCCACCGTTTCGATGTAACTTGCTCAGTCTGACTGTTGATGCTGCGCCAATGGAGCCGGCGGATCGTGTCTTGTTTCTTGTGGTCTATCCTCAACCGTGGGACGCTCCGAGTGAGTCACTGGAACCGTTGAAAACTTTGTCAATTCTGTTAGTGTCCGTCTTCGCCGTATTGATTGTCGTTCGTGTCTTTGTACAATTTCAGGATGGCGTTGGTCATTCGTTTAGGTAAAAGCCAGATTATGCATGGCATCAGTTAGACCCCCGCGGACAATGGCAACTTGTAAACGGTACTGTTAGCTCATCGGAAACAGTCGTTGAGGAAACTTGCTTCTTTCACAAATATCCTTGTCCTCACTATACCGGTTAACAGTGATCTAAATGCGATCGAAACTGGTCTATATATGAACAATGCCTCTTTCTGCCAGTTGTGACGACTCACCACTGCAGTCTAACCAATCATCAAGGATGTGAATGGGCAGCCACCAGTCAATAGTAATGCAGTACACCACATGAAACAGCTCGTCGTATTTCAAATTTATGCCACCAACGACGGATATTTCCGCTGTTATCAACGGTAACTTTTGATCTCCTTTCTCAAGCAACAGAAGTATCGTTTATCAAGACCACGATGCATTACCCCAGTTGTAAAACATGGACCTTGGTAACAGCCATTATTCTGCAGTAGCCGACTTGCACATTTAAGACAGATAGGTTTTTGTAGATTTTAAACGCAATTCCTCTCACGAGAAATGTGCCCGTGAGATAAATACGTGAGATTTGTTTATTTCAGGTAGAGTGTTTTTTTTTTGTAAACGATGGCTTATGCTTGTGTATTGTTTGTACTTTACATCTTGATGGAGCGTTAACATGTAGCGGACCGGTCAGTCAAAGGTGCTTCCTCATCATACCGAATCAAAACACATACATATCACAGTGACTAAATCAAATCAATTAACCCGGAAAAACCCATCCATCTGAACAAGATAGGTGACCAGTTAACACAGAAACAAATGTGTATCCTCGGGACAACAAAAGTGTTTAGAACCGTGAGACTTATTAGTGACTAATTACCGAGAACTGAGTGGCCTATAACCAATGTGCATTGCATCAAAACGTGAAAATTTTGGAACAAACACGTGGGCATCAAAGTTATCGCATGTTTGGAATCACGTCAATATTCTCCAGTGAGCTATTTGGGTTAGAACCATCGGAATCTTTCACATTGTGCAGTGGGCACATCATTACAAGTGAGCTACGTACGTTGATAATTAGCGAGAAATCAGATGTGTAAATTGAAGCGGAAATCACT
>LOND01004168.1:6019-22252 GCA_014220965.1 Paragonimus kellicotti
AAGGGACGAGGGAGGACTGAAGCTGAAAGGTAAGAGACGGAATTTACCGGCTCAGCGTTAACACAGTTAGCTACATCTGTTGTGCGACTGTAGAGTAATTATCAGAAATGGAGGTGGGGAGGGTCCTGAGAGCTAAATTTGATAGGACAGTGGGGAGGGGTCAGCAGTAGCATGATTTCGCCTATCCACCCTGCTGTATGCAGCAGATAGGGCGACCCGGTTTATACTGCGAGACGGCCGATGCAGTATGGATTTATTGTTGTTGTGAATATTCATGGTTGTGTGGGCTGAGATACTGCCAGGACGCCCAGACCTAGACAGGAGAACGATTAGGGTTCTCAACCAAAGCCTTTGGCTCAAAAGCCTGTACCGCAAGGCAGCGGTTGGGTGGCAATGTACCAGAACTGGTACTTTTTCCGGAAAAAGATGCCAACCTTCTTCCAACCCCCAACCTGGAGGACCAGGAGACTGGTTTGTCAGACCTCTACCCATTGGCCTGCCTGGCATGAGTGACTATCTATCGTGTGCCTCGGGTCTTAACTATTTATACTCCTCATTAACGACCTTCATAAGCCGTCGTCATTTCGCTGCCACCTGTATGCGGATAATATCAAATTGTGGCGCAAAGCATCTTCAGACAAGGACTACATCCTTTTATAGATGAACGACGATTTATTGTACCCGTGGTCCCCGGCGAACAGCCTCTCACTTAATCCTACAAAATGCAGGGTTCTGCGTATGCGCCTCCGACTGAAGCGACAGTATCACCTCGATACTTTCCTTCCCTTGAAGGCTCATCCGAAAGACCTTTGGGGACAACAGCCTAATGGAGCTTGTCGTAAAAATTCCTTAATGGAAAGCATGTGTGTGTGCCGAAATGGACCATGTAGGCCAATCAGAAGCGCTGAAATCTCCCGAAACACACGGGATGACAGAACTCTATAGGAAAACCCGAACGAACGGTGTGACCGACATTGCACAATCTCTGCTCTCAAATGCACCATGTAGACCAATCACGGAAGGAGAAAGTCGAGAGAATCACACACTGACAAAGGTGTGTGTGTCAACATTGAACACCACATCAAACGACGGAGAGATAGTTGAAATTGAAAAATGATGTAGCTGTAGCTTACAGCTCTGACCGTTGCTTGAAACTAGGGTTTACTGTGAATTTGTGTTATAGCCTGCGTAGTCAACAAAAATAGGAATAGACTAAATTGTCTCGGATGACCTGTTTGAAACCACTGGCTTATAATCTAGAATTGCACCTGAACGTCCAAGGCTTGCTATGTCAACTTCTGTCAAATGTTTGCCAAAATCCTGGCTTACCCCGGAAGCCAGGATTGGGTGAGCCGTTCGGCCGTGCGTCTTGCCCCAATTACCGGACAACCGTTATAGTCTCGTCAGATCCTTATATGGTGTGAATGGAAAAAGCTTGACAAGACCAGCATGGAATGGGCTAATCGATGGATTGCGCACAGATCGCGGATTGTGGTTGAACGTGGAATCCAACGGAGGTGAACTTGTGCAAAAAGCATGTTCATAAACAGACAACAGTGGCCGAATTATTGATTCGAAGTGGCTGAACGGTATATACTGAACGATCATACTAAGAAGTTGAGTTGGTGTACTTTGGAACAGTACTACGCTGGCGGAAACGGTTACCCAGCTAAGACAGCCCCCCAAGAACGCTGGGCGAATCTTTGGTGCATCGCTGTGCTTTCTGGACACCTTCGACGCGAACTCATTTAAACCTTTGATGAGCTTGTCGACTCTTGATGAGTTTGGCATTGATGAGGTATATTTGTTCCGCTGGTTGTATTGTAACTGATTGTAAGATTAAAATCGAAATCGCGTGTAATATTACGATGATCGTTTTAAGGATGTTGGAAAAATAGCTTTTCCAAAGAATTTTACTGCATAATATTTTAACGTGCGGTCGAAACCAGCAGGCGCGCACAGGTTGAATTTGAATTGTGTGACGGAGCGTGCTGCTGTGTTGTTGACGCCGTTTTAGTTTCCGTTTGTGTAAGTCGTGTGCATGGCTTACTGGGCCTTTGGCTCATGCTTGTCTGTATTGTTTCCTTTTACAGGATTGTTGTTGGAACCCCTCCTTCGGAAGAACGCTGTCCCCGGTGTCTCCACGTTGCCCCAAAGTTGGTCCGTAAGTGCGACGGACAATCAGAGTAGAAACGGCCGACTTGCATGTTACAGTAATATTCATATATGTATCTCGTCTATATGGGACAATTTTTTATCCCATATTAAACATCCCGGCTGCTCAATCTGATTTGAAATGAATGAATTGACGAACATTCTTGCTTAATAATTGTTAAGCGTTGTTATTGTGCATTCGGTTGTATAGTTCTTCTATGTCTGTACCTCATTTTGATAATCTAATGCCGTATAATTCAATGGGTGCCCGGAGGAGAGCCTCAAAATATTTCATTCTTTTCTGTCGACGATTTCTGATGCATACGGTTCACCCCGTTGGGCGATTTATCGTCGTAACCGGAAGAACTTGTTAGCGGTTTGTTGCCCATATGGTATAAGTAATGCATGGCAACATCACCAATAATGTGCTATTGCGGCAGCCGTCTCACCAGCCTCTGCAATTATAGTTGAAGGTGAGCGTGTGAGTGTGTTTACAAGCATAATCCTTGTTTATAGTAGGCCATGATGGTTCTCTAGCCCCACCGGCCTCTGAACTGTTGCTTGGTGGCTGTCATCTCGAGAGACTCGTTTGTTTACAATCCATTGTTGTTACGTATGCCCATGTTGATCATCCGTTGGCGCAGATGTCGCTGGATTGCAGCCTTTCAATTCAAGCTCCATCTCCGGGAAGTTGCGACAGGTTTTCTCGGAGACTGGTACTCCTCTATCCTGACAGCATATCCGTTATGGATGTTATGTGAAAGTATCGTCCAAAGGTGTCCAAATATCCGAAAAACACTCTTCGAACCCCGCGAAGTCCTATTCGGAAACCCGTCAGGGATAGAGTTTACATCAACTTGGGCCTTGAGAGTGCTTTACACAATCTTCTCGGGCGCGCGTTGGTAGAAACGGTTGAACTAAAGTTGCGTATCAACAGGTTTGCCTCTCCCAAAGTCCAGGTATGCAGCTTTGGTCTGTCTTCGACCGAAGTCTCAGCTTTACAGACTTTTTATGTGCAATTATTGCGGTCCCTGCAAACCAACAAACGTGAGTGCGTTTCCCTGCTACACAATAGATAAGTTAGTGGAACTTTTACCAAATGCATTGTGTCTGATATTCACAAACACACCAATGCTCAGTTGTTTTGCATTATCAGTGATGTTCCTGCTCATGCTTCAGTGAAACAAACAGCTTCACACGCAGGTTATAACCGCCGTGACGAGTGTGTATAAGCAGGTCCTAAGACCAGCTGAAAGCTAGTGTTTTCTTCTCAGGCAGCTGCCCCTGTTACAACAGACTTCCGGGATCGGATGTTTGCTAACCATTATATTGTTTTTCCCCTCTTCCGGATGTTCATTGTGCTATGGCCTCCCATTTTTCACTAGATTGCAGGCTTACAGTTCGTCTGGATGTTGGCGAAAAACTCGCAAAAGTGAACTGACAGACTCCGATGGAACTAGACTTCAGAACGCGAAGGCCATTTTTCACCTTCGGAGTCTGTTGAGCCTTGCACCGATGTTGATTTCACACTTTGATGCTCCTCCATTTTGGAATTGAAGCACTGGAAAATCACCCATCGTATGTAATTCTTTATTTATGTAGGGCCTTCGATTTTGAGATATGCACCTCCAACTTGTAAATGTGAACATTTCGTAAGGCTGTGCTGCTGTATGTATCTGCTTTTACATCCTGCTTTTGCACAACCTTCATCGGGAAACTGCGCGCGCCTTTTGTACGAGTTGGTATGCGATTTTTCTCGAAAATAAGGGGCTCGTGAAGTGGATCCTAAAGTTCATGCCATTACGCATCCGATCGATGGTGTACCGAACTTCGGGCCGTCGGGTACATCTTGAACTTTTTCGTTCGAGTCATTTTAAGCATATTGAGCCGCCGACTGCACGGTCCTCTCAACCCGGCGGCCCGGACTCTCTGTCGGAACTGTCAGCATGTTCGAGCGACATCGGTGAACTAAAACACGCCGTCGATGCTACTTCTACGCCACGCTCAGTGAAACTGAAAACTACAGGTAAGTTTTCTACTGGAAATAAGCTATTTATTTCGTCAGCCTACCAAATGATGCTGCGCCAATCCATGGGCTACCCGTCCTTATCTGTGATATAATTCAAAACAATGTCTTAGTTCGTTTTTATTCCATTTTTCCCTCCATGTACAACCTCAGCATAACCGTACGTCATCTGTATATATACCGCGTCCGAGTTTTAAAAGTTACAGCCCGTGTACATTCTCTTTCCAGTATTCAGCGAGAGCGTATGGCCATTTCTTCTGGCAATGAATCTATATTTATTCCTGTATTACGTGTTTATAAATGGGAAGAGTTATGTAGAGTATTCAGATGTTTATTGAAATAGGAATGCGTCAACTCCATTTTTTCAATGTGCGTTACTCTTGAGCTTGTTTTTAGTGAAAAATAATTCACGGGGGTCTGTGGTGGTAAACGTCAGTGAAGAGAGAATAATATCCGTCATACGTTCTGCATGGATCATCAATAAAGACTTGGCGTACCTGTCCTTATACGAAACCATATAGAAGCTGAGGTTTCCGTTTTCTAAACACACGGACGTCATAGATGGGACATCCGTGCAATAGTTTTGTTCGCGACAGGCACGTTATTACTGTTTTTTATTATTATTATTGTTTCAATCGAATTTGCTTTGAGGATGCATGGAATTCTATCGAACAGGTTGATCTTGATGCATCGGTCACTGATGTACCAATACTCGGGCTGTCATCACCTGTATCAGCAAGACGGCGTATGTCTTCCACCCTCTTCCTCACTACCTCCATCGTACCCTTTTTTCCCAACCCATTCACTTCTGTGACTGTTCCACTCACTTTTTCGCCATCTAATACTCTAGCTTCCGTTTCAACTGACAAGCTTGTTATTATTTTGGAACCCCCTACAACATTTAGCGGCCGTTGTTTACGTGCGATGCGCAAAACCTGCAACAGCAACGGAGAAAAAACGAGTTAGAAAAGCATGGTTCCCACTTTTATCATCTTTTACCAGTTTCAAGGGCTTTCTTGGAGGCTATTCACCTGCTGGAAATAAACATGGACAGGTTTTAAAACTTTTCAGGGACAAATGCTCAGGCAGTGCACAATAGGGAAGTAGTGGTGATGAACTTGCTTGAATGCCAATGGTTGCGCCTTATTGTACTGTTCAGGACTTCGACTGTGGGAAACTGGTGTTGATGAATGGGCGATGTTCGACAGATCCAGAAATGCCACGAATGCAGCCAGCCGCTGTATACCCTGTTCGTGGATTTCACCAAGGCTTTGATTCCGTGAGCCGTGAGGCGTTGTGGACGGTGCTTGGTAAGTTTGGATGTCCAGGTAAGTTTGTCAATTTGATTAAAATGTTACTTGTGGATATGAAGGTGAAGGTGCAATAATGTGGACCAATGTCTAATGACATTTGCAGTGTCACTGGCGTGAAACACGGTTGTGTCTTAGCTCCAGTCCTATTTAGTTTATTTTCGACCGAAATGCTAATAGTTGCTCTTTAGAAGTCGGAGGGTGGTGTTGAATTCGAATGTTGCACGGATGGCCGCTTGCTGAGTATTCGAAGTTTCGGCGCCCAAAGTCGGCTACTTACTGTGACGATATGCATGCCGTTATTCACAGATGATAGCGCGTTGTTTGTGCATAGCGAAGATGAGTCGCCGGCCTCGGATTTAACGACCGCGGCACTGAAATTTGATTGGGATATCAATTCTTCCAGTCTTCCACACGCGAATGTGCTGTTGTACCTGCAGTCCGGATTAGTGGCGACATTGTTGATAGCTACGCAGGCTTTTACTTGGGTATCAGTCTGCCGACAGATTTGTCCATGGACAGCAAGTTACGAGCTCCTGTGGAGACGGCCAGTGCTGCTTTCAGATGTCTCGAAAAACATGTCTGGAAGACCCACAGCTTAAAGATGATGAGTCAGCCCTGTGTCTACTGCTCAATGGTGCTGTCTATACTGCTGTACGGCAGTGAAACATGGACATTGTATCAGCGGAACGTGCGCTATCTGAGCCGCTTTCATTTGCAATGTCTAAGACGCATCTTGGGTATTCGGTGGTCGGACATGATTCCGAACACTGAGGTATTGCGGCGAGCGGACATGAACGGGATGGAAGCCATGCTGATGCTGAATCAGCTTCGTTGGCTAGGGTCACGTCCGTCGGATGGGCGATGACCGTATTCCAAAGCAGCTGCTGTACGATCAGGTGAAATCAGGTAAGCCAAGTCCCGGTGATCAGAAATCGAGATACCAGGAAGTTATCCAAGTAAGTTTTCTGCATCGTACCATCGATTCCAGATATTGGAAGGATTTAACCCTGACCTGAATGACCTGGAGCAACACAATTCTGACGAGCCTTCAATGAGTAACATTTGCGCTGAGGTGAATTGAAGCGCGCGTTACGCAGGGAAACCACTTGTGCTGTTGGTCGTGGTTACATGACTGTATGGCGTTGCGATGTGTGCGGCCGCGAATGCGCTGGCCGCCTCGGATTAGTAGGTCATCCAGCGTACTCATAGTGCACCGTCGGCGAAGAGACGACTACTTTAGGATCAGGTAGGTCATGTCAGTTATATTCGTTTATCATTCCTATCGACAAACGACGATCATTGCTTAGCAAATCATTCGTTCTCCTTTTCAGTAACCTAGATCATTGTGGCCTTCTACTCACTCTTCTTCAGCTTTGTTGGTACATTATGTGATAAATCTTTTGCTTGTTTTTCGGTCCAACATTACATTTTCGATTCTCTTCCTCCTCTCTAGAGTGCAATTATATGTACTCATATTGATCTACTTCTCACATTGTTTCCAATCTTTCTCTTCTCAGTTTAGCTCTTATTACTGGAGTCTCCAATTTCTTCCAAGATATATAGGTTTTACTTTCATACTAGTCTACCAGCTGGCCATCCATCAGTGACCGACCGGACACAAAAGCCTCCACTCACACACCTCAGTCTTATTTATTCGAGTTTGCGCTGGATACATGGTGCGTGAGTGGAACAAGTGGTGCAACACACGTCACTTGTGGTGGGTGTTGTGCGCAGACGTCCTCTGCCTTCGGTCACTGTGACAGTCCACTCTGAAACGGATGTCGCCAACCTTGTGTGTGCATGTATGCATGTTACATCTTGCTACAATTGTCTACTGTGTATTCGACATTTCAGATTACTATTCTCGTCAGAGCTCTAAACTGAGTCAGCATGTCTACCGAAGAGCAATACTCTGGTCCACCTAACGGATTTGTGGGGTTGAATTTGATACCTCCTCTTTGTGACGTTCTCTGTGGGATGAAATGGTTTCAGCCCACACATATTCAGCGCGCCGCTATTCCGCCGGCTTTAGAAGGTATTTAGTCAAGTTGTACTCCTTTTGATTTTAGACGTTTTGTTATCCAAAAGTACAATACACTGCTTAAAGATTGACATGAATCCGTACCTACGTTTTCCTCTGATAGTGGCATGTTAATGCTAATGAATGACTTCATCTATGCTGGTTCGAACGCTTTCTGTATATGTCATTTCACCGCTTAATTTATTGCTTTTCAAGTACAGTACTAAAGGGTGTGCTTTAAATAGCAGCGAGATGACCACACAGTAGCTTGACAGTTCTGCATGAAACAGCTAACGTTGAGCCTTATCCCGGCCACGCAAACATTTCCCCCCAATTATTGGTAGAAAGATAGGAACATCCATTGTTAGTTACATTGCGTTTATGATATAGAATCTCTACCAGTGATATGTGCTTGAAGAATTTGTTCCCACCTAACTGTGTGCTGGTTTGTTTCTATTTTGTCGATGTTACTTGACACTGCCTATTTCCGCATTCAGTTTTGTTTTGTATGAATACTTGTATTTCAGGAAAGGATATTATCGGTATAGCTGAGACCGGTTCCGGAAAGACAGGTGCTTTTCTTCTTCCCATCATCCAGGTATGTTTCATATTCTGACCCCTATGGGCATGTTGATCTCGGTTTTGGGGAGGTTTTTCCTATTTGAAATAGGCTTTTCTGTGCAATCAGTCAAACATAGGATACGTCGGCTACTGTTCTGACCTGCGTCTGGTATTTCACTAAGTTAATTACCTGCTTCTTTAAATACTTATCCATGTATATGTCTCTACATTGGCCGTTATTTTTCGTCCCCTCTCTGAGCACTGGATTCGGGCCGGACGTCCACTTGGATTTGCACTTCTGTTGGCACCCACTCGTGAACTTGCGCAACAATTGGCTACCGAAGCGTGCCGTTTGGGTTCTCCTCTCCATGATCAATTGAGTGGTGATGCCCTGCGCGTGGTTCGACTCGTCGGCGGTGAAGATATGGTGGAGCAAGCGCTGCAGTTGGCCTGGCATAGGCATCACGTGATCGTTGGCAAGTTGCATGTTCAGGTTATCTTCTGTCTTTCGGATGCAGTCTGGTTATCCGGATTGGTGATTCACCGAATTCCAATCTTAGTGAAGATTATCTTCGTCTATTGGGAATATGGTTCTCCATTTGTCGATGGCTTCGTGATATCCTACACTTTTGTGACTTAATGTGCACCGGTTTATGCTTTAGACATTTCATTTATAACGGCGCCGACTAATACTCATATGGCTGCGAGCCCAAGCTGTGGCAACCTCAACTAGTGCTGATAGTATGCAGCCTCTCGTATGTCACCTAACACCGCCTGGTTTCAAACGCTGTGTGGCGCATTAACATTTGCTCTGTAAAACACAAACCCCACACGAACGTTAGTCAAGGAACACGTTTCCTCTTACCATTTTCTGTTAAAAAGCGTATCCCCACAAACCAATCTGTATTTCTTGCAGTCATGTTAGTCTCCCATACAACCGCGCTATTGATGTAGTTCCCAGTGGCACCACAATTGTTCTTGTCTCCTATGAGCCATAAGCGATCGTCTGCGGTCTACTACAGACTTCAGCCGATAGCTTTTGATTCTCGAACGACAAGAAATATCGCAGATGACTTGACTGATAATTCGGCTCTCTCGGCACGATCATTTCTGCTAAATTCACGCTGGTTGGGGTAGCTTAACGGTAATGACACTGATTGTCAACTTTTCGATGGATGGTTTTACTGCCGATTGCCTCGATTATTCCCGTTAAAGGTTGGACAGTTTAGCTGTCTCTAGCCTTTTTATCTGACCTGATGCATCAAATGTAGTGTAGACTAGAAGTACTATTCCGTAAGTTTCAGGGGATTTTGACGAAACGTAGACAAACATGGAGGACGATTTTAGTTGCACTACTTTATATTGACTCTGTTGTCACGACAAACATCAATTTGAATGTGGGTTACTAAGACCGCTTTGTTTCACCGGGCTGTCATTTCAGTGTGCCGGCTTTCGTGTACCAACATCTGCGAAGTTTCATGAGAATAACAAAGTATATAGCGTACAAAGCCTGCTTTAACCTCCTCACCTGATCACGTCACTGACACGTCACTTACAGAGTTACTCATTGGAACAATTTCGGGATGCGTTACTGCTTGCAGTTGCGTCATCGCTTTCCCGAGTTACGAGTATTAGCTTATTATAGGATGATATGTAGACTCTGAGAGGCCAGGCGTCTGTACACAATTCTTCCTAACACGGGTCAGAATTTCGTCAGTGAGTACGAATAACTTCGCTGGTGACGAAATCTCATTTTTTGTTCGTTTCTTTAGCACTCCGTCGACGATCCGATTGTCAAGAGATTTTCTTGTTTCCTATTAGTTGACCGTTCTTGTTTTATTTATTAAACTACTGGTTAATCGGGCTCTCGATGGCATTATGTAGCTTTCATTTTTACTGTCTCAATGTGGAAAAATATGTTAAGCAACGTTGTCGTGTTCTCTATCATAGTTAGTCTTAACGGTTGCAACTAAGGGCTGCATACTATATAGATAACCATCAGGGGACCGTCCTTTTTGTTTCAATACCTGACATTATTCATAAACCCCTTCGAAACTGGTGTTGATTGGGTTCGTGCTTTCATGGTTTACAACCCATTAAGTTTAACCGTCTGTTTTCTCTGACGGTTGGAAAGTTTTTCAGAAGGTTTCAGTGTTAATAGCGCCCCGTTACTTCTTATCAGGACTTGATTTCAAACAAGTTCAGTTCTCCTCAAGGCTGTTTCAACTGAAAGCGTTCTGATCTGCTCCACCACTTTGACTCAATGGTGAAGCTTGTGCACCACACTGACGCAGACAGCTATGCTGGTTAGGGTTACGTTTTTAGCAAGTATAGTTATTTCACCACACAGGTGAAAGGGGGCAGTCGTGTGAATATTAGTTATGACCATGCAAATGACGCACAACCCTGTGAGCATACAACAGAATTATTTTTACAGTTGCAATGCTTTTCTAATATAGAAGAATGGCGTAGAAAGAGTACTTTTAAACGAAAAGTATTCTGATCATTCACCGGTCGACCGCCGACCTCTTATTCAGTGCGGTCGAGAAACCTTCGAAATTAATCGGTAGCATGATATAGTTCCAACTACATCTGCTGCACACAGCAGTAACCGGATTCAAACCGCATTGTATTTTTCACTAGGCTAGTTTCTCACTGTAAGGCAGATGCAACTCTTACGTCATTGATTCCGTGTAGAGTTACCTAAGAAAAACCTATCTCGTTGTCTTATGGGTCAAATTTTTCGACTGAAGCCCCTCAAGTCATCAGTCTTCTATGGTATAAACGACCGAGAAGTGTCAGAGGTTTTTGTTATCCCAACAGTGATCCCAACAGTATTTAGCCTCCCGGTTTTCTTCATGTTTCCCTGTTGAACAATAGTCTACATTCATGAAAGTTGGCAAGCATTGACTTTTCTAATGTGCATTGGTTACATTTTTACCGCACGACGGATCATGTAGCGTTCACGTTCGTGTATACCATCAACGACTGGAGTCTTTTCATACCTAATGGTTGCTTCCGATTCGGTTGTGTATACTGTTCCGTGTAGTTGTCCTCCTTGCGAAGAAATCCTAGGGAACTTGTTAAGATCACTGTCTACTAACTACTAGCTTATGGGCAACTATCTCGTGTCGTAACCACCTCAGCTGTTGTCCTCTAAAAGTGTACGATCTTTTTCTGTTACTTTTTTTTAAAAAAAATCACACTCTTGGTGTAGAGTTTCTTCTTGGTGGTAATCCGATCACCAAGAATAATGCAGACGATATTGGTGCGCTTAATACGTCTGCTGACGGTACGCAAACCATGCTAACTAGGCTGAAGGACTTTGAATCTGTAAAACTGTAACGGAACTTGTGCGCTTGGTTGAAGGTTGAAAGTTTCTTAAACGTATAGCCTGTTATCTGAAGACCAGTGTCGATTCTGGGCAGAAACAGTAAGGGAATTTTTGTTTACTACAAGTTTTACGAGTGACAGAATTGGTGCTCAGGGACTCCAACTCAGAATCACCGGACGGGACGTCAACACACTACCAGTCACGCCACTCTCATATTTTCATGGGTTCGAACATATTAACTGTTAACTGTGTTCCCCACGACGTTTTCACTATTGACTTGGTGAACTCTGATTCGTTCTTTTACATTGCTCAGTTTAATTGTTCGCGCTACTGGCTTATAAGGTGCCAATTACTAACGGTTAATTTCTGTACACAGATTCCAGTTTGTCGTGAATTGTACATTTCTGTTGATTAGTAACGTGTTATGTATGAAAACGGCTTTGACCCGAGTAAACCTTCAATATTCCCTCTTTTTCTGCTCGAATCGAGAGGCTTGCAATTGTCCCAATAGACTGCGTATAACAGTGGGTCCTAGCAGATTGTATGGTTAATATCTAGCCAGCAAATGTCCATGAAGCAATTGAAAGGTGATGTTTTGAATGAACACAGTTCTGTGGGCATATCTGTTGATGTACTTGAGTTGAATTTAGCCCGGCTGCGTATCCAGCAGCTGGAAGTGCGAATTGCATTGAAGCAGATGATGGAAAAATGGAGGGTACAGTAAGACGAACAAGCAAAAAGACTGAGTGTCCAAGCAGAAGATGTCATCTTTTGATCAGCCAGCAGTAAGACAAACGTTAAGTCTGTTGTCTTAGTCGTTAGTTGGCCTTACTGAACCTTTCTGCTGTAATATTGAGCTAAGTTGTGACTCGCGACTAAACGCTCAGCTGTATGTGGATTCTTTGCCAGATCGAATATGCCCTACAGTGAACCGATGCATTCAGTCATGGGGGCACGTGCTGCGTACCGGAAGGAATCAAGGATGGTCAATGAACTCGGAAACCTCATTAGTATTTGTATGGGGCTTCGCAAGGAGTTGAAGAAGTTTGGTGATGACTCTATCGACTACTGGGGATTGCTGCGAGGTTTTATGTCGAGCGTAGACCGTTACACTGATGATTTCCATACTATGCTTTTGTATCTCGTGCAATATTGCAATGGAGAGGCATTGAATGTGACAAAAAGATGTACGATGTTAGAATCGGAGCTGGGACGCAACGAAGCCATTAACGTTTTTCAACGTCGCTTCAACCAACCACACTTTATTGCGCACTGCTACATCAAGTCACTGATTGGGGGATTCACTCTCAAACAGGATGACGCGAAGTCTTCGATGGAGTTGGCCACGAAAATGAAAGTGTGCTCCACGACTTTAGGGCAGCTGAACTATGAATCCAATTTAAGTCCACGTCGTACGTTAAGAGGCTGCCAATGCCGATGTAATCTAAGTAGGTTGAAATAGACGTTACAATTTTGCACCATAAGCGAGAACTCTTTTTTGTTAACTTAACTTGGTTTATAGACGAGATAGCGGATGCTGCCAACATACCGTTTCTTCATCTCGCTTCTGGACCTTAGAACAGCTACCATCAATTAGATACTCGGATTACCCTAACTTAGTCTGATGCTTGTAGGCACGGAATTTATGCTCCAAAGATCAGTATGCCTGGCTACCTTACTGGAAACTCAGTTACTGTTCGCAAACCGCAGTGTGTCGTATGTGAAGCCGTTCACAGCGTTCGTAGTTCAACTTAGTGGATGGTGACAACCGCTATGAAGCTGTCAAATACCATATACTTCGTTTGTGCGCTTGTAACTCAACAACCGTTCGAAGGAATGAAGGATAAGACACTTTTGTGATCTTAGTCGATGTTCTCAAAGGCATCATTCATTATTACATTGAGCAGCTGAAGTACTAGAGCAAAGGAAGGTCCCACCATCTAAGATTGATGTTAATATGGATTCTGTGACAAACTCGTCACATCAGCTGAAGGTGTTGCTGGAAGTAGTGCCCGTAAAAATCACAGGGCCTCTGGGCATGGTAACAACCCAAATAGTGGATCACATGCTACATTGGTCAAAAGCGCATTGTCTGACAAACTTGGTATCGATCGCCATCCCAGTGAGCTTGGAAAACATTGTGATGTTGCTAGAATGGATGTTAGCGTTGTATTGTTTGCTACGGAAGACGTGGATCATTCAGAAGGTCTCACGGCTAACCGAGCTCTCTTGGTCATTTCACTACGTAAGTTACCTCGGTTTGCACCCTCATTCTGTCAAATTCAGAAATAGCCACAGTTGCAAGGTGTTCCGTTGACGGTGATCCAAGGAGCCACTGTGTCAGTTTTAACTGCGTGTTTCTTTTCCAAGTCCTACTAAATATTGAATCAGACGTTTGGCAAAGACGAGGACGCTTAAGCTGTAACTGACCCTCTGAGCCTGTCTCTTACTCGGGTCAACACAACCTAAAAGCCAATATGAACTTGTAAAGAAACGCCGGTTCATTACCTGTCCGTATGAGAATCCTTGCCAACTAACCCAAAGCTCTTTGTCAACATAAAGAATCTACGGCTAAAAAAAACAGGTATTGAAAGAAGGAAATTCTGTTCGGGTCATGTTCGGTTTATGGGATCCACTGTTACAAAAGCTTGCCTGGCAACATCAGGTTGTTTGTGCAAGTTGCTTCCGTTTCAAACGAATATGCATTTTAAACTCGACGCAGTCTTTCCTTCTCCATGAAAACGCCTGCGGAATTTGGACTGAGTAGTCCGAGTGCGAAGAATCTCGAAAGTATTAAGGCTTGTTATCTCTAGTCGCATCGTCGTGTAATTAGACACCAACGTCGACAGTAAATTCGGATATCTCACAAGTAAAATAATAAAGGGTCAGGACTTTTGGAAAATGTTTTTTTTTTCATGTTCCAGTTTGTTGGAAAAGTGTTTCACATTTCTTTGGTGGTAATCATCACGTGATGATTATAAAGGGAGGGCAGAAAAGGCGTCGAAGCATACTGGCAACTGTATAGGTGATTTTGTTAAAAGGCGTGATGAACACGTCAACGTGCTGTGTTTTGGCTACGGGACAAGAAAATGGATGAAATCTTTTAGAGTAGTGCAAAAACTTGTCCGAATAAAACAAAACCTGGTTGTAATCAAGCGCTTACAGCTTGGTTGTTTGTTTGCAAGATGTAGACGCCTTGATGTATGTTTGAATATAGACGTAGCTATTTTTAGTAGTTAGGTCCCCTCCCCTTCTTTTTTCTTCTCTCTTCCTATATAGGTTTTTTTTCCTTCGTGGTTGTGTGGCAAGTTGTGCGCATACGTATATTGTGATAGATCTGAATCGTCCGAGTAGGTTGAAGCCACAATGTAAAGTTATATATCATGCACAGGTAGGATGATACTGATGCTGGAAGCGGTTGTGGGCTCGTCTTCGTCAGGGATGAGGGAATAATAGTAGGAAATTCGGATCATTCATCACAACCTATGAATAACTGAGCAGATGGGCTATACCGAGCTTTGATTAGATGAATCTTCTGCTGAGCGATCACCAACTCGTTCGCCGAATATCACTGCCATACCGACATGTCGTGATCAACCGCAGTGCTACTTAGGTACAACCTCAGACTAGTTATAATGAAGACGAGTGAAATAAGTTGTTCAAGTGCATGCTTTCTTACGGCGGAATCAAACCGACCAATAAAAAAAGCGGAGAGCTAGAGCCTACATGATTCCCTCGTTTTCGCCCCATTTCTTGTCTGTAGACCAATTCGTGAAAACTTAATAATAACAGATGTCATCGAGTACCACCTGTTCTTTATTTTTGCTTTCTTTTCGAGAAGCAGCGAGTTTTTAACATGGACTACGGCTGAAGGCGTCATGAACAAGGGCAAGTCCATTCTGATATTTTTTGAGGACTAAAACTGAATTGTCCCTCAAATCGGCAAGATAAGGTGTTTTGCAACGTGCGGTGCCGTATCATGGGTGCCAAACTTTATTGGTTGAGTACTATCATTCGTTATCAAATGAAGTAAAATCGTATAGATATGTTGTCTTCCAACAATCCAAATCTGATTTCTGTTGGGAAGATGTTTTATTTGTTTTGAAACGCGAAAACCTGAATCTGAGTTTTTTATACGAAGCGAATAGCAATACCGATTATTTCAGGGAGACCGTTGCCCCCTCAGTGAATAATTTGCTATCGTTTGGGCTTTGCGGCGTTTTGTTGATCAAAGTGTCGCTCCCGTCGATGTTCGTGGTCCGAAGCGTTTTTGTGATTTGCGTTTTTTTTACTAATAAGTAGTCGGAGGATTCGTTGAAATAAATTAACCTCTGCACCCTAATTTGTGTCCTGCAGGCACATTTATCTTAATACTCATTTACCTTTGTTTTCCCTATTCGTCGTTCTAGCCACACCAGGTCGTTTGGTGGACCACATAAAACAGTCGCCAACATTCGCCCAACAGCAATTGTCTCAAATTCGTCAATTGGTCCTAGACGAGGCGGATCGAATGCTGAATATGGCTTTTGCTGAAGATATGGACTTGATACTCGATCTTTTTCAAAGACCGCTTAGTGCAAGGCAACAGAAAAAGAGGGGAAGACGTCGAAATAAAGCAGTTCCGCTTCTGGAACAGATTGCTCGCGATCAACAAAGTAAATCTCTTGTCCACACACGCACGCATGCTTTGAAGTTAGATATTTATATCTGATAGTACACATACTTGGTGATGGTAACTGCGTCAGCTACTGACCAAGCCTTTTGCCCCTTGTTTTAAATTAATCGAAGATAACTGTTGTCTCAGTTCGTTGTTCTTGTCTATTCA
>LOND01004169.1:19310-41053 GCA_014220965.1 Paragonimus kellicotti
AGTGAAAGTAAGGCGTCATCAGCAAGACAGCCTCCTTACGGTTTTCACTGCCTCGCATCATTAGGTGCACTCACTTTAGACAACTCTGCCAAACAGTGACAGCATTCACGCCACTGAGCTCGACTAGCCGCCATCTGACCTAACGTCACAAGCCACCGACTCTGAGTCGCAAGAGTCCCAGCCCGGGAGACGAACCTGACCTACAGTGACCAACTCCTTCGTGAGTGGATCTCTTCGTCTACGCCAGGTCATCATCTGTCCACCTCGCACCTTGCGCCAGTCGGCCGCAGCGTCGGCAAAGAGTGCTCGGTGTGGCAAACGACTAGCTGGCATCCTTAGTACATGACCTAACCATCTAAGTCTGTGCAAATGTAAGGATTGAACAAAACTCGTTTGACAATCACTACCAAATACCCGCTTCCTAACCTCCTCGTTGCTTACTCGCTGGTGCCACCCGATACGAGCGATTGAACGCAGACATCGGTGGTCAAATACCTGGAGACGGTTCACGTCTTCTACCCTGAACGGCTGCTTTCGCTGTCGTAAAGTAACACAGCCTTCACTGTCGTTTTATATACGTAATTCTTAAGCCTTACTTTCACTTACAGCTCGGTTGTTTGTTTGCAAGGTGTAGGCGCCTTGATGTTGTATGTTTGAATATAGACGTAGCTATTTTTAGTAGTTAGGTCCACTTCCCCCCTCTGTTTTCTTCTTTCTTCCTATATAAGTTTTTTTTTCTTTGTTCTTCGTGGTTGTGTGGCAGTCAAGCATCAGTGTGAACCACTGATGTATTGCTGTCTATGATGATGATGAATTCTTAGGCCGCAGAGAGATATCTCTCTGTCACTAAAGGTTCCCGGTTCGGCGAATATAGTCCTAGCCTTAAGTATACACAACAGCGATAACCAAGACAACTGGTTAACCTCGGCACTTTTAATATTATCACTATGCAACACGTAAGTCAGCAAGCTGCCTTGGCGAGTACCCTCTCATACCCGGAGCTTGATGTATGTTACTTCTTAGAGACATGAGTCTACGATTCTAACACTGTTATTAACTTAAGCTCTCCTCCAGATGCATGTCGATCTATGCCTTTTTCTTTTTGGTTTCGTTGAAGCCGAATCTCAATGTCAATCCGAAATGTTAATTGTTCCGAGTTCCAAGACAGGGCAATGCTTACTGGATTGGATCCAATTAAACAGTGGCCTGTACACTGTTAGAATCAATACGTCGGTTAAAATCTGTCGGCTTATATCGGAAAAACGTTGTATATCCATTATGTTTACGTCCACTCCAGCTGACAGTTATGCAGATGCTGCCAAGAGTGCATTCTGCGGCTTCCTCACCAACTTTCTGAAACGGATGAAACGCTGACATAATCATACTGGCCGACGATCGGAATGCCTAACTTAAACGTCTTTCTGCAGATGGTGAGCGGCTGAGTAATATGTTTGGTGCCCAAGCCCAACGTACTAAGCGAAAAAGAGTGTGAGTAACGCTTATTGTGAAGTACTGACGAACAACTTGCCCAGTTCGAGCCCGGTGTGAAAACCTAGCGCACACTAAAAAAATCACAATGGCTAGGTATGCTTGATGTGGAACGATGCTCCAAAAGAGTTGTGCAGTTGCAACACCATTGAATTTTTGTCGCGTCAACCAACCTAATGAGGGAGCATCGTTCGATTTCACCTGTCTCGGAGAATTACAGCGACAATTGAGAACTTTAACGTGGGTTGACTAAAGCTTGTTCAAGGACTCTGTGAGTATCACTTTGTCAAACTTTCGAAGTGATGAAACGAGTCTGGTAATTGCAGAAAGCTATGCTCCCTGATTCTCAGTCGTGTTGGCCATCAACTTGGTGTAACCGAGACCATAATTAAAACATGTCGCTCACTTATCACCGGCAAGTCACGCCTACTTTTCAGGTGGGCCGAACACTATGAAGAACGGTTCGACCGGCCTATGCAGACGACGAAACACCAGTTGGCAGCCATTGCGTTTCAAAATGTCCTTCGTTGAAAACAGGAGTGGCTCTGAAGCTTCAGTTGTTGAGGTTCAACAAAATCCTTAGACCAGATCTCTCTCCTTCTGTGTCCAACATTGGTGATGAAAGGTTGATATCAGAGGTACCAAAATTCCTTCGGGCGGTTCGGGCAACCGACGAGGTTGCTCGTGGTTCGTGCTTATCAAGTGTTTCTCATTTTCAAGTTGGAAGCTCAAAGCCGATTTGACAACTATGGAGACACCGGTCTATCTTCCATCGCGTTTCATTTCACGTCGATTCACTAAACCCACGGAGAGTTATATACAGTAACAAACTAAATCCGGATACGGTCGAGGGAGCGTTGACCACATTTTTACTCTATGACGGGTCTTGGAGCATCGGCACTCTTATAGGCAGCCGACGGTCGTGGTCTTTCCAGACCTGAAGACTGCTTTCGATTCAGTTGCTCGTAACGTTCTCTGGAACTGTCTTCTTCGCAAGGGAGTACCAGGGAAATACGTGAATCTGTTGAGATCACTGTATGCTCACTCTGCAAGCAGGGTGAGAGTTTATGGACAACTGTCTCGGGCGTTCATCACTTCTAGTGGTGTTCGTCAAGGGTGTCCGATTTCCCCTTTGTTCAATTTTGTCATGGACGACATTCTGGAGGGTGCGCTTGAGGAGTCCAGTGAACTTGGTGTTGAGCTTCTTCCTGGCGCTCGGTTGACCGATCTGGAGTATGCGGACGACATTGTCTTACTTAGCCCCTCTGCCGAAGACATGCAGACCATGCTGAACAAGGTGAGTGACCGGGCTGGTTTGTATGGAATGCGCTTCGCACCTTCAAAGTGCAAAGTGTGCTTCAAGACTGGGGCATTTCCACTCTTACTTCATTGCAGGTAATCCGCTTGAGACTGTGAACAGTTTCGCATACTTGTGTAGCACTATCTCGTCAGCTTGTAATATTGCTGATGAGATATCGAGGATAGCAAAGGTACGAGCTGCCTTTGCCAAACTGCGCTATCTGTGGCATCGACAAGAGGTCCGGTTGTCGCTGAAAGGAAGAGTATATAATGCTTGTGTACGTTCTGTTTTGCTCTATGGTTCGGAAACGTGGCCTGTTCGCAAGGAAGATATCAACAAGCTTGCTGTATTTGACCATCGTTGTCTCCGCCAAATAGCCCACATTAAGTGGACTGATCGCGTGAGCAGTACGGTCGAACAAACGTTTGGTATGCAGATGCATTTGCAGTCGGGCGCTGATGTTTCATTTCGTGCGTTCAGTGGAAGTAGTTTTTGTTATCGTGGTAGCAGTCAAACAGGTTTTAATTCCTAACCTCTTACCTGTTTTTTGGTTGCTAATTTCGTATCCTCGAACGGTCTGCAGCCATTACCATTAATGATACGGCGTACTCTGCTCGAGCATAAATTCTTTAACGTTGGCCTGCTTTTACTTTGTACAAGTTCGCCGCTGGAACTAGTTTCTTGTTAATGGTAGGGCTTACAACGCGGTTGTTCGTTTGTTCTTACTCTACTAATCGCACAAAAGGTGCGTATATCTCCCTACTGTTCGTTCACTGTCACTTTCACCAGTTGGTTTGTGTTAAGTGGGCTGATTGTTTGTATACCACGACGGTCCGTATCCACTTTGGCGGCCGACAATAGATGTGGTAGAAATACAGTTTACGCTGACTGGTAATAAGCTGGTCATCAATTGTATTTAATCATCCGTTCAATCGTTTGACCCAAAGCCGAAGAGTAGAAAAGATGTGGTCATACCGTTTATTGGAAAAACGAGTCAAAACTAGGCCACAGGGACTCTAAATATATAGGGCGAAACGATTACCATACATGGCCGACAAGACGCAGAACAAATCAGACGAGACGATCATATATGGCAGTCAGATGCAGTGCGAATCAAATGAAACGGTCGTATATGTCGATGGAGGTGTTAGCGCGAATCACACTACAGTTGAGTTGGCACACAGGCGTTCGTTCACACGACGGCAGTCTGATTGGCTCAGTGGAATAATGTAGATTAGTCCACCCCAAACTGCATAGATCTATCGTTATGGCGTGATTCGTCTTAATCACTTTGTTAGGAGATGTGTCTCCTAACAGGTTGTGAAGACCTCAGATGCCATGTGTCCGATTGGACAGTGCACGACCATCTACATCGGTAATCGGAAGTACTTTCAGACATGGCTCTGACGCTGTCAGTAGCGGATGTGCATCGTTAAAATTGATCACTTTATCATTTTTCCATGTTTTTTTCGTGCATTCTATTTACCTAGTGCTGTTTCGTTCTGTGGTCTATCGGGATCAACCGAATTCCCAATAATACTCAGTGCTATAAATGTGTATCTATGTATTTCATGGTGGCATACCATGGTTAGCGGTGTTTATACGAGATTAATGCGATAGGATGCACGTATACATGTTGATAGGAAACAGCACAAAACGTCGTCATCGAATTGTTCGAATTTTTATCATCATGGCAAAGATAGATCGACGGTCAGCTCAACCACTGTATATAAAATCACAACGGAAAGCTATATCCGATTGTTTCTGATTGCTCAAGTAATCGAAAGTATTTCGGTAAGGATTTTCCGGCTATCAGCTCTCGAATGAATGGTTGCATAAAGTCGATGTGTTCTATTCATCTGTAACACAATTATTTCTGAATGCACGCTATGGATTCAGTTCCACCCAAACTTTTATGAAGATCTTGTTTGTTGTGAAGCTAGGCACTTATTTATATAAATAATATATAGACACAATGTATAAATAAATAGTTGTTCATAAGTTGTTCTGAACTTATGAATCCTCAATCGGTCCCCAGCATATTCCAGCAAATAGCATACAAATAATGTGGATTTATCGTCAGTCTCTATTTGCTGTAACAGTCGTGTCCAGGCCTAGATCATTCAACGTTCATCGTGTTGCACTGTTTTGGGTCAGCTTTGAGTTGTACTATATATATATATATATATATATATATATATATATATATATATATATACGCTCAAGAATTAGTGTGTAAAGCAAACATTTCGTCGCCCTCTCACAACCGCACAATACTTTCAACGATGTTTACATGGGAGGAATCTACAGAGGAATGAAATGTAATAACCACGCCCTGTGACGTTTCAAATCCACACTAGGATCCGTTATCAAACAAATAAATGTGTTGGTCTGATATTCGCTCGCTCTTGGTTTCAGTATCAACGATGCTGACGTAGTGGCTGTCTATATCTACGTGTCGATTGAACGAATTCCGCGAATAGAGAGCCTCCAGTACAAGCCGTTCCCCTTTCATCTTTGCCCGTGCGACCACTTTCGCATGATCTATGTTGACCTCGTGACCTGTGTCCGCGTGCCACAGTTGTGATCTAGGGTCGGCTCGCCGCATCGCTAATTTGTGTTCGTGTGCGCAGCTGTTTGCCTGTCTCTCCCACATATTGTTGGTCACACCCGAGACATGGAATCGCGTATACCACGCCAGACTGTTCGTGTGGTTCTACACGATCTTTAGCGTTCACCAAAGCTGAACGGAGTGTTGAGTTTGGCCTGTGTGATATTTGGATGCCCAGTGGTTGGAGCATCCTTTGTGCTGCTTCAGATGTGCCGTGAATATATGGCACTGTCATTCGCGTTTTGGGTTCTGTACGTTCAGTTCTTGTGAATCCTCTGATAGATGCCTTTATGAAGCTATTAGGGTACCCATTGGAAGTGAACAGTTTGAACAGGTGCTTTCGTTCTTGTCTTCTTAGTTCAGTTGAGCTACAGTGCGTGTCTGCACGTCGAAATAATGTTCGCACGCAGCTTTTAAGTTGACAGGCTGGATGATTGCTATCGAACCTGAGAATGACATCAGTTGTTGTCGGTTTACGATAGACAGTAGTTTCAAGCTTGCCATCAGGTCTTCTTATGACCGATACATCGAGAAACGCCAGGCGTGAATTTTCTTCCTCTTCGCGTGTAAAGGTTATTCCATCTATTATGCTTATTCAAACAACTGTGGAACTGGTCAAGCTGAGTCCGAGGTAAAACAACAAATGTGTCATCCACATATCGAAGCCACACTTTAGGTTTGAATGTCTGAAAGGCTTCACATTCGAAGTGCTTCATTACGGCGTCTGCAAGTAATCCTGATATAGGTGAGCCCATTGGTGTGCCTCTCTTCTGCAGGTAGACTCGGCCGTCAAATTGTAGGTAGTCTCCATGCAAAGCTCCACTAACTGAATCAATTCTTTTGGAGAGAGATTCGTCCTATTTCGGAGACTATCGTCCTCATTTATCAGGAGCTTCAAACTTTCTATCGCAAGTTTCTTCGGTATGTTAGTGAAAAGCGACGTAACATCGAAAGAAACCAGTGCATCGTCTTCTTCCAACTCCAGACCCTTAATCTGTCTCAAGAAATCAGTAGAGCTGTTCGCGTCATGATTATCGTGAGGTAAACATGGCCGGAGAATACGAAAAAGGAACTTCGCCAATTGGTAGTTCGGGGCCGTCCTGGATGCAACGATTGGCCTTAATGGTACCTGATCCTTGTGGACCTTTGGTAGCCCGTATAATCGTGGCACTGGTCCCTCAACAGGTCTAAGGTACTTGGCTTGTTCTTCTGTAAGCGATTTCTTTTTCTTGAGACCTGTCACAATTTTGGTGATTCGAGCCCTCAGACCTTTCGTAGGTTCTCCTATGACATGTTCGTACGTTGCAGTCTTTTAAAAGGTCGTTCACTTTTTCTTTATAATCTTGTCTATTCAATATGGCTATGGCGTTCCCTTTGTCTGTTGGTAGGATGACAATCTGGTCGTTCTTCCTAAGTGTCATCAGCGCTTTATTTTCATTAGTTGTTAGGATGTTTGTTGGTTTTCGATTGGTCAGCTGTTGACACATCTTTGTTCTGACAGACTGCTGCATTTGCTCGTCTAGACCACTGCGTTTCAGTCCCGATTCAAAACATGCAACGAATTCTGTTGTGGATGCGTCCGCATAATTGAATTTCAGACCTTTTAACAGAACAGCCTTTTCGTTGAGTGTCAACTGATGGTCTGATAGGTTGTGTATAGGTTCGGTGTTTTGTTTCTTGGGTAGATTGAGGCGCTGGAATTTTTGATTTAGTCGATCTTTTGTTTTTGTTCTGCTAGAGTCTGTTGAAAGTTTTATGGCTTTCTTCAGTCTTGTTGATCCATTCGGAATCGAGTAATTCGGTAACTGCTTGTTTGGATTTTTCGCACTCGCTTCTGTATCGTGTCAGACGGCGGTGTGCATCGTTAATAAGTTCACGGTGCATTTGTTTCTGGTAACTCCTGGTGATAATCCTAGCACGTTCTGATTGAATCGACGACTTATATATATATATATATATATATATATATATATATATATATATATATATATATATATATATATATATACGTTACTCCTCAGTGTGCCTGGTAGCTAGCATTTCCGTTATCAAACTTTCTTTTGTGAAGCTCATTTCATAACTTCCTTTAATTTCCACTTCGTAGTGGCAGGAGTCGGATATTATTGATTTGGTACACGCTGTCGCTCGATTTCCGGGTGGTATTCCTGGCCGCTGGGAGCGTATCGCAGCTCAGCTCAATCGCACCGTATCAGATGTAACAGCAAAAGCGAAGGAGTTGGGCGAGACTAGACTGAACAAGTTTTATCTAACTAGTACGTTATATACTGTTTTTGTTTGTTATCTTTTCATCGTTTTTGGACGCAACATTTGTTGTGTGGAATTAGACTTGTTTACGCTTTTTTTTAATGGACTAGGCACTTTTGATGGTTTACTGAATTCGACAACTTCACTGTCTGTGATGGCTAACCGTATACTTCGACTTTAGCTTATAACACTGTTGTTCAATGCACTCTCGTATTGGCAGCATTATTGACGAAGTACCAACCAAAGTTCTGATAATCGGAATGGATTTTTCTAGTGTGCATCACAGAAAGAGCGTACGAGGCATCCTGTTAACGTTATTGGGATTGGCTGTTGTTTGATTTCATTGTATTGGAGTTGAACATCAATCCATACGAGTAGATGGCAATCCTTAGTCTTCTGCCACTCATATTAGTATACTTCATGTTTGATAGGGCAACTTAACCGTCAATACTGAACCATACGTAGGATCCTTGAACGAAACTTCTGGTTGTCATCATCTTCTATTTCAAACATCAGTCATTTGTTGTTTTTATTTCAGTTTTCGTTCGCCTGCCTAAATGTCTGTTTGTTTGTTTACTCCTGTTTGTCATGTGATTTTACCGCTTATAAGGGTCCATCGCTGTTTCATTAAGTAACTATTGTTCCGTCATTAAGAGACTCGACCTTGACGCGCTGTGAACTCCACCTAAGTCGATAACGTTTGGGGCCAAACTATAGGGTGATGCGTCATCGACTGTTGGATTGACTGCTCTGTATCTGCTTATGTTGTTGTTGGTGTTGTGATAAACCGTTTTATCATTCTAGTATCATTCTGTTAGACGGTAAACAGAACAGCGTTCATTCATCCCACTAAAGATTTAGTCACAAAGCAACGTGCAACACAATAACTGTAGTAACATTGTGGTAAAATCTAACACGAGGCCTATCACACGGATTCCCCTCTTCAGGATTATTTTTTCGAGATCAACGTTGAGACGAACTAATGCGATTCGAGGGAATCATGGTGTGCTGCACATGATTTATCATGATTCCGTACTTCACATATCTGGTCGACACTAGGTGATAGAAAGCTAGCTGGATTATGCCATTTCCCCCCAGATAATTGTTTTCAGTCAGACGCGAGTGAGATATTTTGTCTCTGTGCATCTCGGTTCCTAGCTCCCTTAGTTCCGATCAGTAATAGTGTGATTGCTATAATATGGTATTTGTAAGTTTTTTTTGCGAGCGTTGTACTGAACAAAATGGTTTGATCCCGCTTATCTTTAAAGGTCAGGTGGCTTCCGAAATCCCTGTGATCGAAACAAACGAAAATGCAATTTGCGGGGAGTCTGATGAAGATGAAGACGAGATAGAACATCGCATTGCTCCCCAGTCGAAAGAACCCACAGCTACATCCGTCGGTCCCATGAATGATTTCGAAAAGCACACAGAAATCGGTTAGCCGTTATTGACTAATTTTTTTTGTAGACTTCACTCTGTCAACGAACACTTCAAAGCCCGCATTATTTTAGCAGACATTTTGACATTAATTGCATTCATAAAATGCTTTAAGTCACGTGCTTTTGTCATTGCAACAACTTGAATGGATTCCGTTCACGTGTAACATAACCAGGGGAGGACATCATTTTTGTGCTTGTGCGACGCAAAATAGATTTTGTTTCTGTTTGCTTATTCTGACAAAGAAAGTCGTAAACACTGTTACACACTTCGTATCATGGCAGGCTTGGTTGTAGTTTTGTAACTGATTACTACAGATTGTCAAATTCGCGAATTCAAATCCAAACCAAAACAAATTACGATGAGATGTCATTCATCTATTGGTACGAAGAGGCTACCATTGCCAGGGAAGTTAGAAGTTAAAAAGCAATATCGCTTAGATACGCCGACTAGGCTTGTGTTTTCTGATGGTGATCACCTCGGCACATCGAAGTAGACGTGGATTGGCTGTCGTGTATGGTGACCTTGACTATAACCGTCTAGAATCTAGTGCGTTAGCAGTGAATATTGTGTAGTGGCTGAGACAGGCTACATGTTGACGAAGGTGACAGTGATTGGCCTAAAATCGGCCAGTTACGTAGTTTAACATTTGACCCAGCCCCACACATTCATTGACTTTGATCTGCAACTGGTGCCAGTGTTGGGGACTGCATACCCATGCTAATACTGGCAGACGATGTGCGATTTGACGAACGGGCGTACCTATTGTTTGGCCAGTTGCGTTGGAATGCGGACAATTTTTCAAAACGTCAACTAATTAGACAATATTGTAAACCCGTTTGATGACCATTCGAAGATAATCCTATATTGCCTAGCTCACATCGTTTCCTGTAAGTTGAAAAGTTAGATTCACCGTCTTTCTGAAAACGTCCAGTTTAACCTCTGCCTGTTGATTAGTTGTATTTTTTGATAAGCCGAGTAGCCATTGTCTTTGAGCACATTCAATAAGTTATTCAGTTCACCTTCCGCCTTGTCCGCAGGACAAATGCGTCTAGCGTGCCCGAATAGTATTCGGACTAGGCCTCATTTATAGGTGTTCGGCAGGAAGCTGTTACAATGGAAATACCGACTAGTCCACACATTTTTACGAAACATTGACCATCGGACTGCATCATCATACCCCACAATATGGATATCAAGAAACGGAAGACTGTCATCATGTTGTTCCCCAGGAGTCATGAGAATATTGCTGTGCAAATTGTTCATCACATCCAGTGCGGTCGATGTTTGCTGTTGGTTGACCACAACAGGTGTGATGTCCACGTATTTCTCATATAACGATATTTCACCCGAGTAACCTGATAATTTGCCATCCAAGCATAACGAACAAAAAATATCGTCTGTAATTGGTCCGAAGAGCTTTCCATGATTATCCCGTCTATTTGTTTACAGGCTTTGCTTTGAAACATGAAAATGGCATTCGAGGTACCGAACTATAAGAGGCGTTCTAGTCTGTTCGTGGACAAGCCTTCGTTTGTGTCGCGTTCTTCAATAAAACCCAGGAGATGTTGAGCTGATTCTGGCAGTGGCGCGTTTGTGGAAAGATATTCGATATTTATTGAAGCACAGCGTTTCATTCTAATTCCCTAATAGGTTGACTGCCGTTTGGGTTATAGTTGGCAAAGGAATCACGAACTAGTTTCAAAAACTTTGCCAGCCATTCGGCGAGCTTGTGATGTAGCGATTTGATGATAAATACTATTGGTCTTAGAGGAATGTTTGATCTTTGGTTCTTTGAAAAACCGTAATGTTTGGACGTTACACTTCCCGTGGTTTTTACGGATCGAGACCTAGCCTTGTTGGTGATTTTCTTCTTCAGATTTGTCTATAGTCCCTTCGTTACTGCAGAGTTATCAAAGTTGTACACAAGTCTAGAATTGGGTTGCTTATTGAGTACTGAGGACCTTTTGACTACATGTTGCTTTCGATACCAAACCACCACTGCGGAACTTTTGTCCGGGTCGGACGATGTCTTATGTTTTATTCGACTTCAACGTTTACAGTATCTGTATACTTCCTGCTTGGTGGCATTTTTCTAAATCTTCATTTGTTTTTCGGAAGTTTCTGAATTCGCTTCACGATCATAAACTCACCCAAGTGACTACCCAAACCAAGTCTACATTTTAATAGAATCGATCTTTTTTGGTGGTATACGTGATTTTTGTCCGATTGAAGCTGTCTTAATTTGTATGTTTTCTAAAAGTCGATAACGATGCATACTGCATTTAGACGAATTCTTGACAAGTAGTAGATTCAAATTTGTTATAACTGAATCCTATTGAACACGAACGCGAATAACTGACACGAACAACGATGAACGAATAACGCGATTAGAAACCCCTTCCGATTGGCCCCAACACTGTGAACGACAAGAACCAATGAGAACACGGACAAAGCAGACTCCGGATAAGCAATGTATTTAGCCACCAGACGCTTTGCGAATTTACATGAGAAACTGGTCTGTATTTATAGAAAATCCTTGACCTTGTGGCGGCGTGAGCGCGCGAAGAAATATTTGAATCCCACGCCGATGCATATCTCAGTAACGACTTGAGATATCGGATTTCTGACAACAGAATCGTGTTCTTCGGGTCAGGTTTACCCCGACCCTAACACTTTGTCATTCCATTGCAATGTGGTTTGAACTAGATTCAAAATTTTCCCGCAAAAAGAATTCTGTGAATTTACTTAATCATTGTTATCCCCAAACTTGGACCGGTTGCTTGATCACTTCCTTGTTACTCTGTTTTGTTGTATTATGAACTGTCTATCGTTTGGTTTGAAATACTCCCCTTTCTTAACTTCTCTTTTTCTTGTCGTCAGCTTCAGTAAGCATAGATGAACCGTATGTGAGCCGCAAAAGGTGGAAACAACAGAAGTTGGCCAGTACTAGAGAACCACACGAACAGCAAAAAGGGCGAAGTAATGAACTGTTTGATGGATGGACGCAAGCGGAGCAAAAACAGTTGGAGGTAGCCATTAAATCGATTGGCAAGACGATTCCTGATCGATGGGACCGAATCGCGGAATGTGTTCCCACAAAAACCAAAGTGAGTAACCAGCATCAGTACTTATGTTTAATCGTTACCTTCTCAGATTGATTAACCTCCCAAATGTCGTCTAATTCTAGCCCGTCGTCTATACGTTTCGTTATCTGCTGGTACACTGATAAATATGCCTGAGAAGGAAATCCAGTTCAGGAAACAAACTCGAATCTGCTACTGAGTCATGGCTCTGAAAGATCTCAGTTTCTGATGTGTCTGGTCGTATGCATCCCAGCTTCGGTAGCTACATTTTCGGCCGTGATGCTAATTGCTTGCCTCCTATCTTCTGCACTTTCAGCGGTTTGCATTTTCTTTAAACAGAATCAACCTGACCTTTTATTTCAGTTAACGTGTCGGGTGAACACTAATTGCTTCACGACATTCCGTCTTTTAAGACTTGTTTCTGGTAATTTGTCCGGATACTATCATAAACGGTTGAGCGACCATACCATAGAATTCTAGGCACATCTTAACTGCGGTACTGTTCATAAGCAAGTTGTGTGGGGCAGACTTCTGGCAGTTAACTTGAGCAGCGCGCTATTATTCCTGAAGTCATTTTCTGATGTTTCATTCTGGTATATCACATTTGACTTACTTTTAAAAGCTATACACTTTCAATGTCTACTTGTGATGTCTGCGAATTTCCTAATAAACAATATTACGGGTGTTGCCAAAAATGCTTTTCACGATGCGCTATATGATCTTCTTAGACAATTTAAACAGTCGTGCATCATTATGCTTTCTGGTCGTCTAACTAGATAAGTCGCGGCTAAGTAGTCTGCTCGATGTCTGGGCGCGATGCATCGACAATGGCGACCGGCTACTACAACATACTCATCTCGCAGAGGTGAATGTCTGCTGATTCAGCAGGACATACGCACGAATGTACGCGTAAGGACTGTGAGGATTATTTGGCTGAGCGAGCCAAAGAGGTGAAAAAGTATTTTATCGGGGAGTTTTTTGCCTGATTCATAATTGTGTTTGTTATGACCCGCTGGTCAACGATAACGAGAAATGGCTAGCGCACGACTATACGAATCACGGACACGTAGCACAGAGCGTAACGATACCCGAAAACCCCAGAAGAACACAGAAGACCTTGACCTTCAGTCGAGAATGTATTTGCTCTCTAACCAAAGGTAACATTGCAGACCAGCGTCTGCATATATAGTCTCTGAACAGCCTTGAAGAATCCCACCTGAATTGATGCATTAAAAGTGGGATGGGCCAATCAGAGACGGAGGAGAAACGTGCGCCAAAATTAAGTTTTGGCACGTTATGGCGCGAAAAGAAAATTCAAAATCACAATTATTTTTCGAAGATATCTTGAAAAATTGAATTGTAATCGAATTGTATTATGGCTTCAGATTTGGACCACTTTGTCTCTCCCTTTTCAAAGGTATTGTTGGGGGATTGTTGTTTAAACTGACCGCAATTCTGTGTTTCTTATGGAGGCACTGAAGAGGTTGTCTGGTGATTGATGCTTATCAACGGTCATTCCATGTTCGAGGAATGTTTGGGGGCATTATGTGGCAATCGCGGAAGTGTCAGTCTTGTTTCTTCACCTCTAAGATACTGATGGTTCTAATAGTGCGGTGGCTTCTGATTCACATACAGAACGAGACAAGAGAGCGGACAGGATTTTGCCTTGATCTCGGACATACCAGTTTACGACGGATACTGGCTCTTCGGCACTCTTTCTCAGTCAACGGTCGTAGTATCGTTGGATCTAAGGACGGTTTTTGCCTGTGTTGCCTAACGTACTTTCTGGGAGTGTTTGAATCGCAGTGACGTCTCAGTGAAGTATATGAATTTATCGAGGCCGTTATGTGTGTATTCTGAGCGCAGATTGTTTACCAGTTTATCTGCTTGGTCCATCGAATCAAAATCACTGGCTGATGTAGGTCAGTGATTGGCACTAATGTTCAACGACCATACAACTGTGACAAAGATTCAAATTTGAATGTGAAAATTGAAGGAAGGTAGCCTGCTTTGTCCATAAAAATCGCGGCTTACACTCAAACGTTTAACTTAGAAATGTCTTGGACGTCCAAACCATCAACCAAGTTACGCTTAAAAAGAACAGTTTTTACAAGGAGGCTTTTTTTTTATACCTTCACTGCTCCGATAATGCATCTTATCTACCCTGTCTGGGGATGTTAACCTCCACGTCGTTGGACTTAACGGCTGCGATATTTGATAACGTATTCAGTTAGAACCTAAGTATATCGCGAGGTATCTAGCCTGAGATGCGAACACAGTGTGCAATTTCTAATTGGCCACTTTCATTTCATTACTTTGGGTCGTCGATTGACAATCCTGTCGATTGACTCGTTGACCTGGAACACGTCAAAATGTTCAGGATGCGATAAACGATGAACCAAGTTATCTTAGTATACAACTTAATCATCTAAACCTACACATTTTCAGTGTTGTTTTGTGAACTTGTTTGGTTCGCATAATCAAAAACTCGTTTCTCAAACTCTTTATTGGCCACCAACCGATGCCTTTGAACGCGCGCAATTAAGCGAAGACGTCAATGATAAAAAGTCTTCACGTTAAGTGTCTTCAGCTGGTAGCAGTTACGTTACACGGCCATGAAGTAACACTGTTCTCGCCGCAGCTTTATCAGCATTTTCCTTCACGTTCAAGTGAATCATCGTGGTAACGCCAAAATTAGTCCAAGTTGAAGAACATTACCTTAAGTACGACCTCCACTTTCACTTCCCACATCCGCATTTCAAAACACAGCTGCCCAAATAGACGGACCGGCCGACAGTCTGTAGAACCGTATTGTCAAGTTTGTGTTCACGTTACCGTCAAAGTTCTAGAGAAGGAGTTTGCAGCCACAAAGCACCCATCCTAGGGCACGCATTGTCTGAACATCCAAACGTAGTTGTAATGTAGACGTAACCTAGTATATGACGCTTGGAAGTGCTTCTGACTATTTATGCGGATTCCTACATTGAGTAATCGTCTTTTTACCGTACATCGAATGCCACTCCATCGAACAAACATTAAACGTTGATATAAAATCATAACTCGTTCTGCGTTTAAAAAAATTGTATTCCTTACAGTTCGGATCAACACAACAGATCGATGTTCACATCAGCACATAGTGGCGTGGTAGTCTACACTGGCACCACCACGGAATAAGTGAGCTATTCAGTGAGATAAGAATAAAAAAGTTTATTGATTTATAATCATTACCGGAAAACAGGTCAGTTCTTGACCGTGTCGCTCCGCACATCAATACACAATGAGCAAGGCACTATTGACTTATTCTACGTGTCCAGAATAATGACTCAACAATAGTTCCGTCGTAGAACAGATAAAATCACGTTATTTTCGTTGGATAGCTTTCATGTGTTGTAGTCTATCACTGTCATGCGCATTTTGAAATATTCGTTAGCTTCACATGGCCGCCTTGTTGAAAGGAAATCATATATTAACTTCTGAATGGTGAGAAAAGATTCATTTCTATAGCCTATTCGCATACTGACGATAGTGCGTAATCCAAATGCGATTTAAGCACAACTAAAATAAATCATCCTAAGATCTCAAGAAAGAAATGAATGGTGCATAGAACATCAAGCAGAAGCATCTGCCTTGAGCAGATCGATCACACAGATTCACTGCCTTGATGGTTTCGGTGTGAATCAAACACCCGACTCAATATTCGTGTCTCTCAGCCGAACATGTTTCGGATCGTTCACCTGATCGGAGTGTAACCGCGTAAACGGTCCATTTGGTTTTCAGCATCATGCTCCTACTGAACGTCAGCCGTGGTTAGATTGATTTCATCCATGGAAGCTGTTGGGATGTGTAGATGGGGTTGATCTATGCTGTAAATCTGAAGTGAGCATTTGCGAGATCGTGCGTATGTGTGCTCCGCTTTTTAGTATTGCCAATTTATTTCTTCACATTGCACAATGTTCACTGCCATTTGATACGTGGCCTTGATGCTGTCAGACTGTTCAAACATTGCTGTTAGGTAGCCGGGGTTAGAAATTTATCAAGTGGGTGACATCATTATTAGTGTACCGTAATGAACTAGCACGAGTGTTGATGATTTTGAACTGTTTCAGCTGCATATCTGGTAAGTTATCCCGTTACCATATCAGCGAATAAGGCTGTTTAACTTTGGACATCTCCTCGTATCCGTATTTTGGTGCCTGTTGTTTGCACAATTCTGACATCACACAAACTGATGAACTATTCTATGGTTACCAAATCACCTACGTTTATAACTACTTTTCCTTCGATATTTTTTCATTGCTATCCCTCCAAATCTCTATTCGTCTTCCATACAGGCTGAAGTTATGCAACGGGTGAAACACTTGTCTTCCCTTGTGAAATCCAGAACTAATCGTCCGTGATCTCGGGTTGACGACTGATGCTGCTGTTTCAGCTCGTGCAGCCCACCGTGAACGCAATCACTAAAGAAGCTGTTGTGATAAAATAATTGGCGCTAGACATCTATACGGTTTTTGTGCTATACCTTCGGAGACTTTTGTTGTCCTCTCATATCTGTTGTCAACCGACATCCAGTCAAGACAATCCATATGTGTGGCTCCTTCCTTTCTGAACTTTATCTCAATTCGGAGGAATTCAATCCTTGTTTGTCTCGTCAGTTAGTGTTCCGGTATGAAGCTGTTTTTGGTCGGTATGTTTAATCATATCTGATTTGGTTGACATGGTTCAGGTCTAAATATACTTAACATTCAATCATATTCTTCGCATTTGACCCCCCTTTTACCGTCGTGATGTGGTGATTAAGATTGCAGGCTGTGTTGGTCCGGAGGGCTCCACTAGTTAGGGCTTCGACCCCTTTAGGTACAACTGTCAGACAGGCCAAAGAAGGGCGGCCGGACTAAAGGAGGTTACATTAATAGCACAGTATTTCGCACTGCTAATTGTGTGGGAGTTCTAACGTCGTGGAACACGATACTTTGAGTGTGCCAGAACTGTTTTTTTGCGGTTACAACATCGCTGTCTGTCGAATAAAGAAGAGGGCTAAAGAGGTACTCCAGACAAGGAGCATTCCGATCATGCAGCGGCTAACCGTCATCGCTTTGTAAAAGCTTGCTATAGGTTTGACTGCGCCTGGTGCACGCGATAGTAATCAAAATGGGAATGTCAGTGTCATTTCCATTGCACCCTCGGGTTGGGCTAGCCTCTCACTGTCAGACGAGAAAGACTTCTGAGACATTGCCTCCTGGTAAGGTCCCACAAGAAAACCCTATATCTCATTATTGCGCAAATCAGGCTGTTGATCCAGAGGCTTCGGTTGGGTTCTTTCAAGCCAATCCCCTCCCGTGGCATGAACGGTCGAGAAGTATCCGAGGTTATTGTTGCCCAGACACACTACCCCACGCATTTCCGATTTCTAATGTTCATTTTTGGACGCTAGGACCGTCGCAGTCAACGGTCGTTCGTATGCCCTTGGACATACTACTTCATTCACGTCTGCTGCTACAGACCAGAAAGACACTATTTACTTGTGATGTCTGCATATGCACGCATCAAGGTACAATAGTGGGGGTGTTGCCAAGATCGCCTTTCACGATGCCCTATTTGATCTTCTTAGACACTTCAAACAGTCGTCATCATTGTGCTTGCTGATGATGGGAACTCACAGTCTGGTCGCCTTGCACCAGAGGAAAAGCGATTAAACATTTTTTTTAAGGTTTGAGTGCGACGAACCGACAATGACGATTGACTGTTACAGTTATGCGCATTTCGCCGACTTCACCTGTCGGGTCGCGCTTTTCAGCGCGGACAACAAGCAGTGCGTCACGTGGAAACCACTGTATACAACCCAACCTTAGATACACATTAGCTATAGTGCCGTTAGCTATCGCTGACACCATTACCCTAAAGATTGTCGTTAAGTTTTGAGTAGCCACCTTGACTCCGATGATGTCGTTTTTCGTCCCTGCTTTGTTTCATCGTTTGCTCTGGAATCATCCGTTCTCCACCAGAAAGTATCTAGCAGGATATTGAGCGGCGAAGGTGGACGAAACGTTTACCAAACAGTAATGGCAGTCAAACCGTGCTGATCATAATGGTGGAATGATGAAAACAAGGATCAGACAAATATCCTAACAACTATACAAACCTGCTGTTAAGAGGTTTGTTCCAAAGGAGCCGTGCAGGTACGACAAAAGTGAAGTTCTGTTGATTCGGCAGAACACGACCAAACGACGACTGCGACAAAAGTAATCGTGAACTGAAACGCAGATTTACGTAATGTATGTGTGAGGAATGTGAGGATTAGCTGGTCGAGCGAGCCAAAGAGATGAAAAAAGTATTTTATCGGGGATTTTTGCCCGATTCGTGGTTGTGTTGGTCGTCGACATGGTGTTAGCCAGACTATATTTGAAAGGTGGTTCACGGATTTATGGCTTGTCGCAGTGACTTGACAAGTGAGCTGAACCTCTTGGGGAACAGTTTAACTGGCCTGAACGAGTTCGTTCAGCTATGTATGATGGAGGTAATGTGTTTAGTAATGGCATTTGATGAGATCGTCCATCGGAAACGGAGTTGACTTTGTAACTCAGATGGTTGAATTGTAATTAGATTCAGGTTCGGACCGTTTTCTCTCCCATTTCAAAGATAGTGTTGCAGGATTGTTGTTTAAACTGACCGCAGTTCTGTTTTTTATGGGGCACTGAAGAGTTGTCTGGTGATTGGTGCTTATCAATGGTCATTCCATGTTCGAGGAAGGTTTGGGGGCATTATGTGACAACCCTGAAATTATCAGCCCTTTCTCTGACGCATTCAGGATGCGTTATTCAGTAACGGAAGGCAGAGGTTATCGGCTTTCTGGGCTTCTTCGCTGTGTATTTGGAACATTGAATAGCCAGGTGTTATATAACCTTTCTTACAGTGATCTATGATGTACGCATCTAGGAAACGCTTGAGGGCCACGTCGTTATGTGCCTGGACCACCTGCGCTGGCAGCGTACTTCAGCTGTTAACGGCTAGTCGATAGAGACGAGATACGATTAAATCTTCCTGTTCGTTGCTTGAAAATTTTGAGGGGCTATCCCTGGAATTTGCCCCTGTTTCAGAGGGGATGTCTGTTCCGAGCCGCCTTCCCACATCACCTCTCGAAATCCGGCGTATCACAATAAGATCACCATGGTGCTATAGCTGCTAGTTATAAGAGAAGCTCTCTCATCTCAACAACCATATGTTTGGCTGTTCTATAAATTCTCCCAAGTTTAAACACCTCTTATGTGCAAAGAGATACTGCTGCGTACCCGTATTCCAGTCTCGTACAAACGTCAGACAAGAAAAGTAAACAAAGTCCTATCTGGACATTCCACCGAAGGGCCGACGGAATGCTGCTTCTTGAAGGTATCAGACACTAACAACTCTAGGTCTCATTCGTCGCTATACCGCGTTCACAAGTACCCACCGACATGATATGTGACAACCTCCGTCAGGTGCATAGAGGAACATCTCTGTGGGCTTAAAGGCGGGCTACATTGGGTTGTCCATTTCGATACCGTGCTTAGGTCCTGTTGCAATATTTCGTTATTCTAGTCGGAAAGGGTGGTCCTCCATGCCTTCTTGTTATCACCAAAGACGAGGGCAGTGCCTGCAGGTGATTCAGTAGTTCGTTGAAGAAAATAAACAACATCAAGGGCCCAAACGCTGATTCTTGTGGAATATTACCAGGGGCAGGCAGCCAATCCGCTAAGTGTTGGTTGGTCTTGACAGCAAGTGACCTGGCATGAAGTCCGCTATCCAGTCCACTATAGGTGAGCTGACGTCACAGGTTTTTAACTTGGTGAGCAAATGATTATTAAAAACCCCGTCAAAAGCTTTGCTGAAGTCAAGAAACAAAGTCCGTAATGTTGTCTTCAACTCTCGCTTCGACTCATGAGACGGTCCAAGTGCTCCTGAAGAGGACGAGCCACCAGCCGCACCATTATTTTACCAAGCATATCAGTTAATCTTACCGGTCGGTAGCTGACAGTCACCGACCGTCTTCCTCTCTTGTCAGTCGACAAAACATGACCAAGCACCGTCGAGCAAATCAGACTGTTTGATACCTTGGGAACAGACCGAAGCATAGTTCCGAGCAGTTAGTTGAACTTTGTCCGAGTCCTTCAAAACTCCATTTTCATGCTGATCCGTCAGTGCCGGGATTTCCGCCTTCGTTCTGGTGCTTTGTCCGAATTATGCCCATCGCCTCTGGTGCTGCGGCCGACTCCGCGGCTAGCCTTCACTCATACTGTTAATGCTTTCCCAGCCTTATGGTATCACATTTGTTTCACGTTTTTGGTCACACTTGATGGGAACCGTGATCAGCCCGGTGGCTCATCCACTAACGGTATCTGCGCCTGAGGATGGCACGCAGTTCGGTATCAAACCAACCGGACGCCTCAGCATGGAGACGATTACGAGACATCGGTGAAAACCGTCCTAGGAGAGTCAGAAGGTTGTATTTTATTGTTATTTTCCTGAGTTGTTGACAGATCAGCTAATTGTATATTCAATCACGCGACTCGAACTGAGAAGACAAACGAATCTTGATGGAATGTTTATCGATTGGAAAACACGTTGGGAGATGAACGCTCAGAGTGATGCGATAAAATGATTGGTCCACAGTAAATGAAGCACCAATGGTGAGCTACAATGCAAATGAAAAAGCAATGTAAAGGTGCAGTGAATAAATACAACTGTTTGGTGACTGTCCACCTAACAGTTATTCTGTGCCAATGCGCACCAGCCGTGGTTTTGCTATCACCCCATTCAAGAATGCGCGCCACTTCCACTTTTCCAAATGGAATTCTTCACATTTTCCAGAATCCGAGTGAATGTTGCCTGCGATTCACCGTATTTCCAGCAGCGCATGGTTACTCCTCCCTATTGGGGACAAAATATCCACGCGATTGATGTCGTAATCTGGTGCGGAGAACACCAGATCCAACCTGGAATGGCATCCGGCTTGCAACCGCGTGTGGGACACCGCATGTTAGCGTGAGCACATCTCGTCGACGACCTGTCGAAAGAGCGACTCAGAAAAACGGTCCGTACCACTATCGCAGGTTTGTGTTTCACAGTTGATATTAGTGTGTTGAAGTCTCCCCTCATTAGACGGTGGTTAGTTCCTCCAAAAATCCTTAGACCTTCTAACGCTGAGACTGGAAACGCTCAAAATGATCGGTATATGACATCTTATATGGCGGAGACGTTCGGTGTAAATTTCACTTTGCACCACACTCTTTCATAAGTACCATCAGAGTCAGCTCTGACTGACTCTGGAGTGGCCGGACTGTTACACGGGTGGGATAATTTACTTCCCCTGCTCGCCGTCCACTAACACTGGAGCTTGGATCATTCTCTCTGGAAGGAGAAGGGATGGAAGTTGTTAACTGGACGTCTCTTCTTGTTTAAGGGGAACTAGTTCGTTTCCAATAACTACGCGTGTTACACCCATTACTGTTCCCTCGCAAGCCTGTCTATTTAACTCTACCTTTCAAAGGTGATAATGTTTCAGCCCTCATAAAACGCCGTCTAG
>LOND01004170.1:0-11319 GCA_014220965.1 Paragonimus kellicotti
TCTTCATGTAATCGCACTTGATCAAGCCAGGCATCATTCGAATTTGAGGAATACTATACATCCGTAGCCACACTCGCACCCTTAAGGTTAGTAGCACCATTCACAAACTGTACATTAGTGTTGGATTGAAGAAGGGGCACATAGTAATCCACCAGTCATCCTTCGCCATGCCAGTGGAGTTTTGTGGAAAGTTATTTTGCTAGTATTCTGTATAATTTTCCGGGATTTCACTTCGCAAACAACACGGCTTTGTGGACAACTTCGTTTTCGTTCTAGTTTATCTTGTAAGGATAGTCTAAATGTGAGTTAGGCGGACAACCTTCAAGTCAAGAACCAAGCTCTTATCCACTGCAAACCAACGATTCTATCAACATCGTTTGCAACCTGGAGGGATTACTAATTATTACTACACATCTTGAGTAAAAGGTGTCTTTCAAGCAACCAGTCGTTCAGCCCTTGACGCTGATCATGAAAAGAAATCGTCCTTTCAAATGTATATGGCTTCAAAAAATTTACTAACACAGGTTTGGATAGACCTTGAGAGAACCCAGCTGCCTTATTATTGAAAAGCCATGCCAGATGCGTAGTCGGCGGGTATCATACTCATTTGTCTAGGGCTGAAAGTTGCAGGTTATACGCATAGTGGAGATGTTGGGGATAAGCAAAGATTGGTGTACTTATATTTGACGAAGCTGAAAATAACCAGACCTGATCTTTTGTCTGTCAACTGATAAGAAAAACTTATGCCTGACTTCAACTTCTTTATACAAATCTTTTTCAAAACTGTACATCGTCGGAATATTCGTCATTTTTCCGTGCATAAAATAGTTCAAGTAGTAAATACTGTCAAAAATTGTTTACAGTTTTCACTCGGTAAACAGTGTTTCAGGTGAGCCCCCAAACAAAAATCGCAAAGTATTTCCAAACTCTGACTTGACTTTGTTTAGTCTGACAGCCTGTGAAATTCCTAATCCTAGTATTTAATACTTCTTTTCAGTCTTTACCTCTAACCAGCCATCGGCATGACACTGCTGATTTAACCCATACTATCAGGAAAATGTACAAGGGCTCAAAGACACATGTAGGTTGTGCCTACGCTAACTCTTTGAATAGGGTCATGTACCATCGCCACACCTCTGACTCGCCAAACAATCCTATTACTTACTGCTCGTGGTTACTTGTTCACTTAGAACTAAATCATTTGATTGATATTCGTTTGTCGATTTGGGCCTCCAGAAGGGAAAAAGTGTCATTTGGGATAATCGAAAAGGCACTGTATTTGTATGGGATGGAGAGAGCTTACTTTATTATCACAAGTGATGACACATAAGTTGTTGCTGTTGGTCGCTGCGCTTGAATCTCCCCTCAAAATTATCTAACATGCCCAGAAGAAAAAACGAAGGTAATTCGCATAATGCAGATTTCCGAAGAAGTATACTTAACATAGGGGACCTTCTAAAGTCTTCATTGCCGTAGATGAACAGTTCAGGAATCTGGGAGAATGCAGATACACCTATTGTTCATGTTGGTCGGCTTTGACAAACACAGCCGAGCTAGCATTGGTTCACATAAACACAAACTGCAAGGAAAAGCGTTGCACCAACACATCACATGACAGGACTTTGTAATTATCCGGGTCATTTCCCATACACCAATTCGGGGATTCGTTTGTTTTGGACTGCCATAGGGGCTTCATTGTGTATAGTGCGGGCAGTAAACAGACTCCAACGTCGCTGTAGTAGATATTCTTGAACTTCAGAGGGACAGAATTCGCTTATGGCTACGCGAAAAGCAGCTGTTCAACAAAGCGGGTAGACTATCGGCTTTGGTGGACACCAATATGTGAAAGAGTTTGTTAGACACACTTTCACATACTTGTTTACATCTCGACAGTTCAGTCTCTGTGTTGTCTATTTGTTTGCACCGCTTGGGATTTATCAGATAAACAACACAGGTAGACCTGGGGATGGGCAAATTGTATGCTATGCGAACACAGAGAAGTGTGTGGAATCCTAACCCTAAGACAATCTATTTGATTCCCTTTATTAACGTAGCAATTGGACTAGTGTTTTGTCGCATATTACTGAGCAATACAAACAGTTAGTATAATGCGATTCCAGAAGATTAACACAGGTGCTGAAAGCGATAGTAGACTTTGCCAAACAGAAGACTGAGTTGTGGGTGACCGACAGAAATATGTGGAATACATTAACACGGAGGCAACCTCTTTACGACTAGCGTAAACGAAGAGACGTCAGTTCTGGCAACTGTGTGTACGGTTTTTGATGGCGCTTTTCCAATTACATTGTAATGGGCAACTGACAATAATCAGCTCCTCAAAACAAACATCAGTGTAGGTCAAACAAGTGTACAGACCTCTTAGTTGAGTTGGGTTTTTATGTCGGCTCATTTCCAAATCCAAACCAAACGACGTAGAACCACGTGAATTTCGAAGGGAAAAAATAGAGTTTTCCCACTGCCACAATGTAATGTGCGAGGGTTAAACCCTTTCGGACTGTCCAAGTCTGGACAGAAGCAGTTGAAGTAACTGCGGGAAACATTGACAGTGTAACTGACAGACTAGTGTCGTTACTAATCAGCTATACCATACTGTCATGGAAATTGGCTAAGTTTACTATAAAACTTGCTTAGCACGCCAATGTATCTGTTGCAAAAAACAAACACCTTTCAGCTCTGATGCGTTGTAATAATGCTTTTCTGGTAAACCTCGATTAGTGGGAAATAGTAGTACCGGAGAAAAAACTTAAAACTAATCACTACGAACACACAACTTCTTGGAATAAGATCTTCTCAGACTTTTATTCCATGCAACTCTTGACAAGTTACTCAGCCACAAGCTATTAATGTTGTTGTGACCTCAGTCATTCACTGCTGACAAAGGTAACGTCTGTCTTTGTTATTCTTGCCCATACGTCAAAGGCAACATCACAAACTGGCTTAGTGTCGTTACAATTCTGTGTTGTGTTTTTTTTTGTTTTTTTTTTTTTTTTCTGTGTTGTGTCCTCAAACGGCTGTTTCACTCTAGTCTATTTGCCGCAATCCATGTATTCATTTAAATAGAGTAAACTAAGTGTCATCAGTACGGGAAGGAAACCATTTAGGTTAGACGGAATTTTACTTTTGCGCTTAAAAATCTTCATTCTATCTCAGGGTCCATGCGTCTTAGTAATTTGAAAGGTGATTATTATGACTGGTTCGAAACTGAGCAGACTTCACAGAGATTGTGTTCAAATCTCAGAGACAATTTCTAGGGACAACAGCCTATCAGCGATTGTTTGTGCATGTGTTACTGACTAACTACATGATTTCCATCTCTTAACAAGAATCACCAACAGGGAAATTTGAAATGTTACTATGCTGAGTGTGTTTCTACTTGGTAGGGAACATTCTGCTCCTGCAGTACCGGACTAAGGTGGGTGCATCAGTAAATGTTTAACTAACCAGCTAAGTAAACATCTGTTCGCGATTCACTCTGGACTCTAATCAGGACTGTCCTTATTAGCTCAAACTAATGCAGACCCCTAAACACTACTGAGTGCTACTCACCAGCGAAAAGTCGTGACGGCTGCCAGTCAGTCACACAATGGTGAGGGATTCCAAGTCGAGGTCAACCGTAATACTTACGAGCTGCGTTACTTTGCCTAATACTTACGGCTGTCCAGCGACTTAAGGGAAAGCTGGTTAATACACTGTCAGGTTTCCCAGTTCTTTAGACAAGTGCCAGCTAATAGTGTCCGGATTTTTAAACGAAATCTCTATGCCACTCAAATTTGCCGTTACAATGTTTACATCTGCAGCTTCACTTATACTTAGGGCACCTCAAAGTTGTAACCAAATAACCTTACGCTAGCCCATACCTAATCTAAGGCAACTATCACACTGTTTGCCCGGTCCAAGGGGAAACGATGCTGAATCGTGTTTATTTCCCAGGTCACATGAAGAATCATTGTATTAAGTTCGTGCGTCGAACATACTTTCCACGTCAATTTTCCGAAACGGTGTGTAACGACTGCCTAACCTGCGGTCGTTGAGTGAGAAGGTTGGCTTTGGTTCCGAAAAATCTGCCGTGCGGTTCACTCATCGAGGGCGGCCGGATCGTTTCAAATCCCAAAAACTCTTCTGAAGGTTTCTGGGATGTTTATTTCCTTAAAGAAAGTTTCCCACCTCACGAAGTTGTTTCTTGGTAGGGAAAGTTTCTTCCTGTAACAGAACTAATTTGAATATTTGTTTTACACTCCAAAGCCCAAAGCTTGATCTACGTACTTTATAAAACGTTTTTGTATATTGCTTGATCGTTCAGGTTTCCAAAATCATCCGAACTCAAATGATATGTATCTGGCCGCTGCTGCAGTTGCCGCAGCCGCATCTGCTAGTAGTTCCATGACTGGCGCATCGGGGGATAATTCATCTCGCCTAGGGGCGAGTTTCTCCACTAATAATTCCTGTTCCCTTCCACACGCGCGGAAACCAAATATGGACATTTCTCCCTCCATGGGCACTTCCTTAATGTCTGAATTTCTGAATGCAGATCGCGGATTGGAACGCACTGATCTGACGAATCACATACCACCGTCGTCCTATGGCAGCCTCCTACCGGCCGCTGTGGCAGCGGCAGTAGGCGGAGTTGGAGGGTGTGGCACAAATGAGACTCCTGCAGGCACTTATTCTCCATCATTTCCTTACTATGGACAGTTCGACTCACTGAGCGGTTACGCATTACACAACCCAGCTCTGGCGGCTTACTGTTCTGGAGGACCACAGTCTGGCATCCCTAACGGATATGATTCATCATCCGCCTTCTATCATGCAAATTTGATGAACAACGCTGCTACCAACTCGACGAACTATCCCACCAGTTATTGCCCCCGGGTCTACAGAATGGCCAGTGCCAGCACAGGAAGCGAAAGCAGTCATGGAAGTGACGGTGGTGGAGGTATGAACTGCGCAAATCCTCATTTGATTGGCGCGGCCGGATTGACCAATTAGATTTCATTCCTACGAAAACAGCCAACATTCAGATTCACTTTCAGGCGGAGCGGTATGCGCAAGGAATTGCTGAATCAGCGTAAAAATAGACAGCTGTTTGCAAGCTGATGGGTTTCTTACGTGTATGTTAAAATGTACACAGTTATCTTCTTTTACAACACAGTTGGCTTCTCTTCTGTGCTATCAAGCGTACAGTCCCTGAAAACCTATACAAGTGCATGTACACCATGACGAAGCAACAGGGCACCGGTTCTTATTGGGAGCGTCCTTATGCAATCAAACGCATGCATGCCCCAATAGCCTCCTTCACTGCATACACACGTAATACAGGGTATTCGCTGCGATTGTGATTAACTCAACCGAATTAATTTGTGCATACTTGTCTAACTTTCACTTTCCTATCTTGACTCGTCTATTCAACACCCGTTTTGGATTCATTCGTCACATAACTTTTACATTCTTGTTGCTCTGTTCCCTGCATTTTCTTTTTTCTTCTCCTTTTGCTGTTGCTTATGCTCTCGCTTGAATCCACTAGATGCAGCCGGGTGACCAGTCTGTTTCTAAGTTGTGATTTTCGACATCTCCATGTCTCTGCATTTTCAGCTGTACGTCCTCCTCTCTTTCCCAGTGTTTATCAGGTTAAGTCGTAGATAAACGTACACCCACCCACCCACACACACATACATACATGCACACTATAAAACAAGAATCGATTGGAAGTTCCAGTACTTCATCACGCATTTTTTGTACCGCGGACTTGAAACAAAACCTGATACATTCTCGTACAGCCGTTGTTATGAGAATGAGCTTATACAACTCCATCAGTAAACAACCAATCATTCAACCAACAAAACAAACAAACAAGGCTAGCAGACCTTTTGTATAATGGTTTCATCTATTTCGATCAGTTGTCACATAAAGATTACGTTTTCACACTGCTTTGGAAATCTCAACCACTAACAGAAATGAACACTAACACATATTCTATTAGAATCGACCCACTGGCTCTTGACTCACTTAGTCATCAACCTGCTTTAACTGTTTTGTAGTCAACTGGGCGAGTAATCCGTGCTTCACAGACTATGGGATGCACAGATTATAACAATGTTTCATGGACCGCTACGCCTTCCACTTAATTAGGATAATTTATCTGCCATTTACATCCGGTCATTGGGCAGATAACATCAACCTCCAGCGTGTGTTTGTGCGTAGTTGGATGCTCAAACTTCATGGAACATGTTAGATTTCTTAAATATAATTAGTCACCCTGTTGCGTTAAACATCTGCTGTGTTCAAAGATGGTAACTTGACCAATCGACCTACCAGTGAACAGTAGACGTCGGTGTCATGAATGCCTGTTTGAAGCCGATATGCATGCCTTCGTTCTTGTACGAAAAGGATACTTTGTCTATATAGTATGTCCGATCTAGTTAACTGAAAACGAACAAACACACACACACTTGCACAAACATACATAGGCTAATCAGGCAAACGCGCGAATCCACAAACCGTTGTTGAACTAATTGCAGGATCTGACATACAAGACGGAAACTAAACTTCTGTGATAGAAAAGAGAACAGTGGTATGTGTTACGTCAAGCAAGCCGCAGTGATGAAAACCGGAAACGTGAACGTCGATTAGTTGAACAGGACAAGTGAGTCTCATCAGTGTATGGATGTTAACCAAGTGAATCTACGATAAATCGAGAAGTCCTTCTCGCACCTAGAAGCCGAGTAAAATCTCAGGAGTTAATGATACTTCTCACTGCACACTTTTTGTCAAACTGGCAATCTGGGATGATTAGACAATGCGAGTTTCTGCATTTACTGTTCTTTTTACTAACAGTTTGAGCTGAATTGTCAAGGCAATGTCTGGGGTTCATATGTACTCAGCTGATAAGATGTAGTTTGCGAATCCAATGTTTATGACCATGACGATCGGTGGGCACAAACTTGAGATGCTGCGTTCCCGTGGTGACCAATGCCTTGCTACACAACATCCAGCGAAATTGGAATTCTTGTGGTTTTTTTGAAGGAAATAATTAGCCGCCGTGTTACACACTGACTACTACTTATATAATGGTGTTGCTAGAATTTGTACACCTGCAAATCCATTCAACTCAGGCAGTACGGTCTTTAACTAACCATACATCCGTAGTTATAAAAGACAGAAAGCATAAAAAGTTACGGAAATAGATATAATAATCAAATTCTGTCAGTTTTGCCTGAAAATGAACGTATTTGCTGTATGTGTAATCTATGGCGTGGCACTTCCAAACAAGTAGCTGCGTAGTAGGCAAACGGAAGGCTAGTTGTGGAAGCTTAGACTACTAAATTAAGCATACCAAACTGTCGAGTGATTCTATCTACTAGAATCTGACCAGGTGCTGTGTAATCCATGATCAGAGTTACGGGTGACAAGCTTGTGAAATTAATATTAAAGGTTCAACATGCAAAAATATTTCTGACTATTTTCGGCCTCGATATCAATTTTATTGATACATTTAATGACGAAGTTAAAAGGTCAGTATGCTCATCTGAAGCGGCTACAGACTGGCTCTTCCCACCAGCAGTTAAAAGTATACAATCCTTAGATTTCATCATTGCAAAGTTATCACTAGTCTCCACTTGGCGAATCATTACGGGGCAATATATGGCCACCATTCGTCTGTATTGCATACGACAACTATTAGAGTGACTGAAAGGTGGTGCTCAATTTGAGATTCTATCCTAAGGTACCATCACCTATGAGAAGCCTGTTAGGCGGCCTTTACGGGCCAACCGGTGTTTATTGCAGTTTGTTATTCGATTTCATCATCCGATTCAGGCATGTTTTATTTAGACTACTGATGAGTAGTCGGGGATTTGGTTAATTTCAAGTTGAACATCACCCACAATTGATCGCAGCTGTCGCATTCCCATAGACTTTCCAGTCGGCCCCTTTCGAAAAGAAGCACTAGTGCTTCTTTTCGAAAGGGGCCGACTGGAAAGTCTATGGGAATGCGACAGCTGCGATCAATTGTGGGTGATGTTCAACTTGAAATGTTTTATTTACTCAGTAGACCACAGTGGTGCAACTTTATCTGCATGCTTGGACTTCATCTCGTGACTTCATCAGTGTCTCATAAGAACCATAGTTTTGTCATTCAGTTAGCTGATTGCTAGTTCCAGTGTCCGTATACTGGTCTATGTGCGTCCGTTGGATTGCACTCATAAAATCGATGATACATATTTGGTTGGTTTCAACCTGTGAGCTTCAGTGTCCGGATTAACTTACCGCACACTGTAACAGACAGCTTGTAACTGTCACAGTTTTTCCATCCATCAAGATGAACCATGAGCGCAGATGCATTAGATCTAGGAGAGAAACCTCTGTGTAGCGACTTTTAGCTCTAAACTACTCAGTCAACGGGATCGTGCTCACACAAAAAGTGATGTAGGCTACTTCCGAAAAACAAACTTAAATGTATGCATGGGAAATCAGAAGCTGCTGCTACTCACTATCTGAGGTAACTAAATGACTCAATTACGGAGCTGAAGTAAACCACTGTAATTCACTTTTTTAGTGTTCCTTTTTCTAACTGTCGACTTTTAATTTAAGAACACAGCACTATATTGCGCAGTGCCAACAATTCGTTTTATTTCAATAGCCTAGTGCTAAATGTGAGCTGCTTAATTCTAAATGACTTAACTAAAGTAAGTATGTGGCCGATGCGACAGAACAAACTGTCGAAATTTCATGGTATATCTTTTTGTGATTTTGATATATTGAGAAGTTTGGACCCACTGTTTCACATATTTCAGTTCCATATCTTTCCACGGATCGTCAAGGAAGTGCCCTAGACCAATCGCAAGCTATGTCAAACGTTGTGATTTCTATCAACGTTAATTCTTTTTTTGTTGTTCAATTCACAACCCTTTTTAAAAGCTAGTTTGGATTTTTCTGCTTCTGTTGCATTGCTATTTTTCTGTTTCTGTCTCCGCCGCTCTGCCCTTTGTTGCAACACTTGTTTGCCATCGTTCCCACTCACCACACACACAGACACACATGTACACACTATCCATCTAACGCTGGTTAATCTCTCAGTTGGGTTGTCTTGGTGTACATATGTTTCACTTCTCCACATTCCGGCAGCCGTGGGAGACCAACACAACCAAATATTCATCATAGATGTGTCAGTTGACTAATCGATGCTAAATACCCCTCACACCCACAGTCACATCTTTCCCTAAACAATGTTTTTGACTCTACTTTTGTTCCGGAACAACAGCACCACCATCACCAGCAGCAACAACCATAGACACAATAATTCCGCTCCGCAAACAGTAGGTCGAACTCGTTCGAGTTCGGGCAGATTCGATCTCATCAACGATGATAGAAGCACCCTATTGTTGGAATTAGACTAATCAGTGGAGTGGCTACAAATCGGTCTCGCGTCTACTGATCGTACTACTTCAGTGCGTGTATGTGTGAATGAGTAGGATGTCCAGATGTGGCTGTTTTGCTGATGGAGGCTGATGGCTGAGCGAGTTCAAGTGACATCATCCTAAACTAGTGATTATATTCTTCTCTCATATCCTCCCCTACACAAATACAAGGTGACAAAACAACGAATAGAATCTTCTTAATCAATCACGTTTATCATTACCAGGAAATGTAAGCAATATGATCAAGTTTGATGAGTCTGAAGCTTGAACGATGCCTGAGATTAAAAAATGAATACTCAGCTAACGACTGAACATCGGTGAATTTCCAACCTACCTCATGATTGCGGGGACCTACCTCAACAACCATATATATATATATATATATATATATATATATATATATATATATTCAAGTCAATTCAAGATCAATGATCGTATCAGTACTATTCTAAAAATACCGAGCCACGATGAAAAACTCCCGTACTTCCTTTTCTAATGACTACACTACTTGTTTCATTTTCCTCAGGGCAAAGGGACTGTACAAAGTTCCCATACCTTGTGGGTTAATTTAAAATTACTGCTGCAATGACAGTTGAAAGAGTTCAATCACTATTTGTGTACCTTAAATAGTAGCATTATGCGTGAACGAAAGACATCTCTATTGAGACAAACAAGCATATCAACCCGCCTCTTTCTTCTCCGCCTATGCTCCCATTGTGAACACTTCCAAAGACGGCCATGCATTACCCACAGGATATAGCTATACTCGTTTCTCTTAATTGAAGGTAATTCTGACACAGGAGGTGATTGTTGTCAAATTATATGTTTCATGTTTCGACCACATTTTTTGTATACTGATCCCGTTGAATACCGACTAGAGATAAAACGTATACTAACATTTCCTCCGAATCGAATTGGCTACCTTTGCAAAATTTATTGTACCCGAAAACATAGAAACAGAAGGCATGTTTGTCCAGTCGTATGTGAAGTAGTCGACCAGGTGACGTTAGTGGAACTGTAAATCATGTAACTATGGCACACGTGACAATAATGAACCCGAAAACGATATGAAAAAGTACAAGGTAAAACAAGGTCAAAAATGGAAAATCGATCACGATAGTTCAGTAAATCCACTCAAATCGTACATTGTTAACGAACACCCGCAGGTTAATCATGAGAAAGATGGACAAAGAAAGAATAAGACAAAAAACTATTATAATTATTCGGTCTTAAGAACAATGAAATCCATTCGGGAAGTCTGGTCGTTTTGGGGATGAAAAGCAAAAATTGACAAAGGAGTGCGTAACAGTTCGGAAAGGTTACCCAGATGTACGACTAGTAAACTAGATGGAAAACTTGACTTGTTCCAGTAATACTGCTTACGCTGGATTAAGTCACGCTTCTGTTGGCGCGTCCTGCTTCCGTCGTCTGTTGTGGCACGGCACACAACAGCCATTGGGTATTTTACTAAGTCATTCTTTTTCGAGGGCGTTAGTTCCTTTCGTTGACTTGGATATCACAGTAGCTACACTGTGGCCAGTAAACAAAAGAGAGGCAAATTATTTGGACGGGGTACGACTGTATGAAAGTTTATATCACTGGAACTTCTCGTTAATGTTCATTTGTCATTTCATTTATAGCCTTGCTGCATCACAACGTCGCATGTTATCGGTAGGCATAGGTCTTCTAATTTCATATATGCTAAAATTCAGTAGCTAGGCTCACTTATCTTTGTAGTGCTCTAAATATGTTTTGTGCAGTTAGTCGTACATCTGGGTAACCTTTCCGAACTGTTGCGCACTCCTTTGTCAATTTTTGCTTTTCATCCCCAAAACGACCAGACTTCCCGAATGGATTTCATTGTTCTTAAGACCGATTAATTATA
>LOND01004172.1:29094-50357 GCA_014220965.1 Paragonimus kellicotti
GTGAGTTTATGGACAACTGTCTCGGACGTTCATCACTTCTAGTGGTGGTCGTCAGAAGTGTCCGATCTTCCCCTTCCTGGTTAATTTTGTCATGGACGACATTCTGGAAGGTGCGCTTGAGAAGTCCAGCGAACTTGGTCGTGAGCTTCTTCCTGGCGCTCGGTTGACCGATCTGGAGTATGCGGACGACATTGTCTTACTTAGCCCCTCTGCCGAAGACATGCAGACCATGCTGAACAAGGTGAATGACCGGGCTGGTTTGTATGGAATGCGCTTCGCACCTTCAAAGTGCAAAGTGTTACTTCAAGACTGGGGCATTTCCACTCCTACTTTCTTTATTGCAGGTAATCCGCTTGAGACTGTGGACAGTTTCACATACTTGGGTAGCATTATCTCGTCAGCTTGTAATATTGCTGATGAGATATCAACGAGGATAGCAAAGGCACGAGTTGCCTTTGCCAACCTGCGTCATCTGTGGCGTCGGAAAGACGTTCGATTGTCGCTGAAAGGAAGAGTATATAATGCTTGTGTACGTTCTGTTTTGCTCTATGGTTCGGAAACGTGGCCTGTTCGCAAGGAAGATATCAACAAGCTTGCTGTATTTGACCATCGTTGTCTCCGCCAGTTAGCCCATTAAGTGGACTGATCGCGTGAGCAATGCGGCAGTTCGCCGGCGCGTATTCCGGAACGCTCGGGATGCGCGATCGATCGGTCAACTACTCACGTTGCACAGCCTGCGATGGTTAGGTCACGTACTCCGCATGCCAGCTGAGCGTTTACCGTACCGGGCATTATATACTGAGACCACCAACAGTTGGGTGAAACCACATGGTGGTCAAGCGACAACGTGGTCACGAAATATGAGAACCCTGACTGCTCCACTGAGTAAAGTGGGTAGGTGTCGCCTGCCTGGATGGGGTCCTCGTGATCACTCAAACCGCTGGTTAGAGACGCTATCCGATCGCAGTCAATGGCGTACCTGCATCCATACCATTTCTAGTTCTTTTGCTTAGACTTCTATTAATTTTCAACCTTCTTAGTAACGTTTTCTTCTAGGATATTCCACGTCACTGTTGAGGTGAGCGGCAGCCCGAGCCACAGTACCTTTTGGTCAGGCTCATGGCTGATATGATGATGATGATGATGATGATGATGATGATGATGATGATGATGATGATGATGATGATGATGATGATGAAACTGATGATCCTGATGATCGATTGCACGTCTGGACATACCGCTGTTCAGAATAAGTTTGAGTGTACAAGAGCATCGTTGACTTGGAGGTTTGTTCCGTTTGGTGCCCGACAGATGGTGTAGATTCACCAACGTCTGCAGTAAGTACAGTAGTAAGCTCCTCACTGAGATCATTAACAAGGTGAAGAGAGGTGAAGTTCACCCAGGATTGCGTTGCGACCTATCCAAGTAGTTTCCCCACACCCATTTCACGAAACTTTCTGCGATTGCCTACCGTTAGGCCGATCAGGTTCGTGCTGCAAATAAAGTAAAACAAGATAAATGCATGATCGTTTAGTCCGAATAGTGCGGTGATTTCAAGACTATCAACCATTCACTCTTCGTTACTGAATACGTAGTCCAGCTGAGGAGGGATATGGCCAGTACGACACCGAGTGAGACCAGCGATATGCTCCGTGAAGCCCAATGTCCTGACTGTGTGAAAATGCTACACAGACAAAATTTTTGGTGCATACGTATGAGAAAGCTGGAAGGTTAATTTCAGTTGAAATCATGCATTAAGAGGATATGGGAAAATCCTAAGGTTGAGTGAAACTCCAACACAGATAATAGGGGTTCATCTTTTGAATTATTCGTAGACGGAGGATGGTAGAACATCCCTACTAGCCAACGATCGAAACCATTTAGGCGACTGGACCATCAAACGGTTTCCTGAATCGCAGCAAGTACTGAATTATTGTATAAAAAGTTGTGGTGATTGTCACTAAACCTATTCTTCCTTACTGTTGTTTCATTACACTGTTGACAATAGCTGTACAATTGCGCTCGAGAGACGGAATACCTGGTTTGCTTAGTTCGTGTATTATTACTACTGCGTCGAAATTAGTTCCGCAGTTGAAATAAATTAATTGATACATTTCTGTATTTCTGGAACCATCACAGTTGGTATCGTGGACTTCTGTAACTTCTTACGATGGATTCCTGTCCACTTGAAATTCTGAATATTCATAATTCGTCGAGAAAAATCGTAGAATATGATGTCTCACGGGCAAAGATCTGAAAGCAAAAAGGGAAGCCGCTAATTTCCTCACTGTAATTGGCAAAGTTGCTTACGGCTTCGTGAAAATTTAGTCATTTCCTGATTCATCCAATTTCTCTTTCCTACGAATCCTTGAAGAAACTGCTGCTTTCACATGTCCAACCTGTAAATTTTGAAGCAGCTGAACGAGCCAAATTTCATACGCTCGTGAGAAAAGAAGTTCATTCTCGAAATCCAGACTCAAGCAGCTCGGTGTAATTTTGAAGACCAATTACAAACTCAACTTCGTGACCGTTTGATCGCTGGAATAAATATGCGTGATCTGCAACAGAAGCTTTTACTGCTTCCGAATTCCACATTCCAGTCAGCTAGAACATTATGCGAACAGTATCAGGATGTCAAAGCTGCTGTGAAAGATGAACCGATGATTTTATACAACAACGTGAGACGATCAGAAGGTCAACAAAGGCGGCGGTCCGAAAAAGTAAATATTCGAAATGCAATTGATAATAATCAACCTGCACCTGATTCAAATGCTACCCGACGGTGGAACAGCTGTAAGTCATGTGGTAGCAAACATTCTCGATTGACTTGTCGATTTCGTAACGCTGTGTCACAAGTGTGGTAAAATCGGCCACATTCAATCCGTTTGCCACAGTTCAAAGTCTTCTTTTACACATTCCAATTGTGACGATGATAACTTGAGTTCCGACTTTCATTCTATTGCTCTTGCTGTTAATTCTGTTGATTCTACCAGTCACATTAAACGAACCTATCTAGTTAATAATTATATTGAACATTCATTCATTGTGGACACTGGTAGCGTTGAATCATTCATTCCTGTTGATTTCGTAAAGTGCCTGAAGACGGTAATTATAAAACCTTCTGAAGTTTCTGTGAATGGTATCACTGGACATGCTTTAACAATTCTTGGTTCTTGTCAAATCACACTTTCTGATGTTCAGTCCAGTGTTAATAATCGCCACTTTTTTTACTGATGTGTCTCATCAATCGTTGACTCAAAAATATCAAACTTCCGAACGTTTCTGTTTTAGTGTTCTCGGAGGTACGTGAATCACAAATGCGCAATTTACTCCTTCATGTTCGAAAGCTTCTGGTGGTATGCGTATTAAACCAGTTTCGCTCGAACTCAAAGGCAATCCGATTTTTATGAAGTGACGAATCATCCCTTTTGACTTGCGTGAACCTGTCGGGAAAGTGGAGAAAATTGTGAAGAAAAGCATATTAACGCCCCTGCAATCTTCGACTTGGGCTACACCCATTGTGACTCCGCTTAAACGTGACGGTAAAACGCCTCGAATTTGCGGTGATTACCGACTCACGCTCAACAGATTCCTTTTGCAGAGGAGTTGTGCCACTGTTGAACCAGAGGACATTCTGCATCAATTTCATGGCTCAAAATATTTTTCAAAGCTCGATTTAAAGGACGCTTTTCTACAGACTCCACTTGACGAGGCTTCCAGTGCTCTGACAACTATCAATACTCTTTTCGGATTGTTTCGGTATAATTTCTGCTCTTCAATCTGAATGTATCACCTGCTATATTTCAAGATGTTATGAACACCATTACTGCCAATCTAGAGGGTGTTTCCATCTATCAGGATGATATTATTGTGCATGCGCCAACCATGTCTATTCATGATGAACGATTGTAGGCTTTACTTGAACGTTTTTGCTCTCTAAACGTTGCCAGGAATTCTTCCAAGTGCATTTTTGTCACGTCCAAGTTCTCATATCTACGGTTTCTCGTTGATCAGAATGGTTGTAGTCCTGATCGTTTTACACCTCAATCTATGACATCCACTCCGAAGACTTTTGCTGATTTTCGTTCCTTAATGAGTTCTCTTCAGTATTATCCTCGATTCATTCCTAGTTTCGCTGATAAGGCAAAACCTTCATTGATCTTCTTCCTCAAAATAATTTTGTTTGGACTGATTTACATGAACGAACTCTCCGAGTTCTGTTGAAGTTTATCTTCCAATGCAGTATTACGTACGTTCTCTCCAAAGTTATCATCAACATTGATTACCGATGCGTCACCAACGAGTATTGGAGCTGTGCTAGAACAAGAGGGTCATCCTGTTATTTGCATTTCTAGACGCCTCATTTCAGCAGAGCGGAAGGAAGCATTAGCGGTTTACTGGGCAATTACCAGAATTTACAAGTACTTGTCGGTGCTGATTTCCCTATAGTTGCTGATCATAAAGCTCCTAAATTCGTTTTTACTCCCAATAAATTCCTTGCTAAGTCTGCGGCCATGGTTCAGCCATGGAATGTAGCTTTGGCTGCGTATTCATACAACATCCAGCATCGCAGTGCAAAATTCATTCCTCATGCTGACTATTATCTCGGTATGCTGACTCCGGAGAGGGTGGTGACTCAGACTGTTTATTGACTCAGCCACTTCCAGTTTCTCGTTCTGATTTGATTCGTGACACTCGAAAATACTACCATGCAATTTTTACTTCATTACGTAACGGTTGGAACTGCGGTGTCCGGCAAAGATTTCTTGAATTCTACAAACGTCGAGATGAACCCTCTGTTACTCACAATGGATCAATGTTTCTTGGTGATGCAATTGCTATTCTTCATACTTCACGGTCAGCTGTACTGGATGACTTACACTGCGATCGTTCAGGAATCGAAAAAGTGAAATCATTGGCTCGTCTGACTTGCTGATGGCCAGAATTGCATGCTGATCTATGTGAGACTTCCGAAGGTTGTGCTCAGTATGTACGCAAAGCGCAATCGCGACCATCAAAATGGACACCTGGTCCAATGACTTGTGAAGTCCTGACAACGAATACATGCTGACTATTGTGGTCCATTCTTGGATAAATACTATGCCTTGATTATCCTTGATTCATATTCACGTTGGCCGGAAGTTTATTTTACGTCGTCAGCAACTGCGGACTTCACTCTGATTGCATTGCGAAAAACGTTCAGTCGGGAAGGAGTACCATGTGCGTTGGTCACTGACAATGGCACTCATTTCATCACGCAGAAGTTGAAGACGGGCTGAAAAGTAGGATGTCAACTTGGGCTCATTGCACTGAAACATCCCCAATCCAACAGTGTCGGTGTCGATTTTGTGCGCACTTCTGGAGAGTGCGATCAAGTCTATCAACCCGTCTTGATGCAGTATCGAAATTCTGACCACTCAACAACTGGGAGCAGTCCAGCTAAGCTGTTCAAAAACCGTGTTCTCCGAACCAACATGCTTAGTTTGGAATCAGCTGAAGTTGTGTATCATCGTGGCAGTGACCTCCGATCATCTCGAGGAATTGTGTTCAATAACCTGGGTACTCGAATGTGTCGCATACTCGATTTAGATGATGGATCTGTCCATCGTAGACACATCGATCAACTTGTGTATAATTTACCTGTTTCTACCCCTGCAGTGCCTATTACTAATACCGATGTTTCTGAGTCTATTCCAGGTTCAAGTCCTTCGGTTGAAGATGCTGTTGAGAACGAACCACCACAGTTGCGACTGTCTGAACGCTCAGAAATAAACAACGCAGAAACTATAACAATCCTGACTCTCATTTAAACTGTGGCGGATGTGGTGATTGTCACTAAACCTATTTCTCATTACTGTTGTTTCATTACATTGTTGACAATAAGCTGTACAATTGCGTTGGAGAGATAAATATCTGATTTGCTTAGTTCGGGTGTTATTACTACTGCGTCGAAACTAGCTCAGAGGTTAAGTTAAGTTAATTACTCCATTTCCGTATTTCAGGAAACACTATAGAGAGCCTGAAGAGAAGTGTATTGGTGTGGAGGGTCTACCCCTTTTCTTTACCTTCAGTTCCATCAGCACGGAAAAGAATCATATCTTCTGAGGCGAGCTCAGAATCTAGGTAAGTACTGGTGAGCCACGATTCCCTTGTTGCAAAATTTCGGGTTTGTGCGGGATGACGACTTTTCGCTAAGCTTCGGTAAGTTATTCACTAAACTAAGCGCATTGGTGTGTATTCACTTAATTATAAACTGATAAACATTATCTCAGGATTGTGAATGGAGTAGTTCATTCAAAATGCAACGGCGGTGGAGGTCGCCGACTCCCCGCGAGTCAGTTGTAGTTGGTCTTTTGAAAGTGTATATTCAGTAGGCACCAAAAAACGACTGGTAGTCGTGCAGTGGCTGGCCTCCAAATAAACCCCATTTTTCTCTGGAACGAAGGGGAGTAACAAAAAATCCTGCCAGGGACGAAAACGACGTCTATGGCGGAACCGCTCCAGTATGTGCGATGCCATCTCGTGCGAGGTGAACAGTAATTTTGAGGAGTCGTGGTCGAGATTCACCCGACTCCGGCTTGGGCCGCAGGATGCGGTGAATACGTTGAACTTGGACGTTGGTAAGTTCAAGTGCAGTTGACAGGAATCGCCACTGACTCCTTGTCGTGTTCCGGACCATCATTAGGGGAATCAGAAACACCACTAATAATAACATTGCGGGATGGAGCAGTTCTGACAAATTCTCTTCCAACGAGGTTTAGTCTATGGCGTTCAGCCTGTGGTATATCCAGGTACACTCAGGCCCCAAAGTCGTCGAGTAGTTCATTCGCCACCAGAAGAACGTCTTCAGTCAAAGTGGATGACGGAAGCACGACCCTTGCTAACCGAGGTTTGTCAGCATGTGGCGAATCCAATTTCCTGGCAAACCTTATGATAGAGTTTTGGATCCAGTGGTTTGTTTCCATTTTTGGTGCAAAGGCTCCTGCAGAGCCCTCGATCATGCTCTTCGCGGCACCTTAAGCAGCTGGCGATACATTCCGGAAGGCTCTGAACAGATACAGAATCCCCCGAGCAGAGGCACTGAACATCTTAGGAACAGAAATGTTGGTAATGCTAGAGAATTTCGTTGACCCTACGCCATCCTAAACGCAATTCTCCTGAACAGTGAGACTGAGCTTCTTAGGTAAGACTGAGAGGAGGTGGTGGTTGTGGGTTGTCAGCGGTGATGGGTCTGAGTGTCCTCGAAGCAACTGGGATAACTCTGTTTGACTTTGCCGCAGAAGCAACTGACGCACATGATATTGTGTCAGTAGTACTTGCGTCACATACCATACTGACTACGGCTAGTGGATTAGACGATGTTGCACCCACTACTGAGGATGAGGTTCTAACCCCAGAAACAGCAGCCCGCCTAGTTGTCATACAACCGAGACAAACCTGGTAACTGTAACCCAGTTCTCTTTCTGTCAATATTTTGTAAACCTCACTAGACATGCCTAGACACGAGGTGTGGAACCATGTGTCGCAGAGCAAGCACTGCATAGCGTGGTCCCTCGCGCGGACAAACTTTGCACAAGATCCACAGTTAAACAATTTTACCATCACTGATGGATAAGTGCAAGTTCAGATAAAAGCTTAAAATGACTATGTGTATATTAATCTGGTAATTCGTAGTTATCGAATTCTTTAGGATAATGCAAAAACTATTAGTCAACCGATGTGGGGGAAAAATTCCAACTCACAGTATTCAAACTTCGCGCCACTGCACTTGTACTACATGATTGTATATATATACATCGTCTTCAATTCAGTTCTGTCAGTTTTAACGATTCAGCCCTTTAGCCATAGTACAATGCATTAAAGTTGCTTTATGCACTCCGATTGTCCCCATACGAAATAATTTTTGTGGTGATTTGTTCGCTTTGGGAAGTTGACATTCTCTGGTATACATACATAGATGAAACATTTTCCAGGTGAATTTTATCTGACCAAACTAATCCCCTTCATTGATCGGCCGAGTTTCCGAAGGAAGTCATCATACATTTTCGTGATATCCTTACACACTAACTGGCAAGCGTAAGTATAGAACCTCGAAGAGGCAGCTATAAAACGGAACATTCATTATGCAACAACCCCAATACAGTACCGGTTTCGCGATTCAAGCTGGACGATGAAGACATTCTAATCCACTACACATGAACCTAACATCCCTTCGACAGCTGACATGCGGATCAATCCCTTATCCGAGAACTCCGGCTCCGGAGGTCACCAGAAGTATCTCAAACAAAGTTTTTGCTGCCCGTTCACAAACTCTCACCTTAGCAGTGAAAACATAGCGTTTTCTTCCGCTGCTTGTCACCAGGTTACCTATATCATATGCCTAATGTACACAAGACACGTATAGTCAGTGTGAGCTAGTCACTGAAAATGTTGCTCAGCAGGAATCGAAGTCCCAAATGCAGAAAGATCACTGTTGTGACGTTGTTTGAACAAAATTTCTTCAACCCCTCTCATCAAGTCGTCTACCAACCAAATCGCTCAGGCGACTCGCACCGTAGTCAATAAAGGACTGTCGTTGGTATCGTAAATCGTTTGGTGACCGACTCATAGCGTTCACCAGACCTTGCTCCCGAGCATCGTCAGTGCGACGCGGATTCAGCTGATCTCTCATGACAAACACTATAATCGGTGCTGGATCCTTTTTTTCACCTCATTTCTATGCTGGATGCATGAACTGGAGGTGCGTCTCTGGTTAACACTGTGACACAGGTGAGCATCTTCTCGTCAAATGAAAGAAGAAGAGCCGGGCCTCAGCAGCCCACAACCTCATGTCATCGATGATTCATTTATAACCACTTCCTTCACGCCTGTTAGCCCTCAAGTTGAATCCCGGGAGGACGTGCTGTTGTGCTTACAATCGTCTTCGTATCCGGCACCAAAGTCGATCTCCGTCTCCTCCCTTGTTTCGGCATTCTGGTTGGCAAAAAGCGCAGTAAACTATCCTATCCCGAAAACAGGCTGGGCAAGCCCGCAAAAGACATAGTCATACCATCCACATACACCCAACCCGCAGCTTTTAGGAAATCTTGCTTCCCACAAATTGTCCGCACCTCAAACGACAGCCCGTCGCTGACTTGTTGCGTCGCTCACGAAATCAGCATCAGAAGATTTTTTGCCCCAACACTACCCTGTCCGTAGGTTCCTGGCAAACCAGAACTCAGCGGAGCAGACTTCAAGCACACGCTGGAAGTTGGAATAATACGCCCCTTCTGGATCCCACAAACTTCACTGTTACATTCTCCACAAAAGTCACGTGACTGGCATCATTGTGGTTATTACCGATGTCTCAACAAAATAACCGTCCGTGGCAGGGTTCCAATCTAGCAAATGTGGCATTTAACAGCATACCTCTGTGAGTAAAAAGCGGTTTCAGCTTAACGGATTTTGTGAACGCATATTGCAAGATTCCGGTGCGCATGAGTGGTACTTTCACGGTTACTGTAGTCATCCCATTCAGGCACTTGAAAGTTATTTAAATGCTATTTAACTTCAGCAACACAGCTCAGACCTTAGAACTCATGATCCATGGGAAAAAACAAAGTTCAGCTTGTGTCCACCTGTATCAGGGTGACATCTTGATGACTAGCTCTTCATAAAATTAACATGTTGCACATCTCCGCGTCTTGCTGGAACAGTTTGCTTAGCATGGCCTTGCAGTAAACCCCCCAAATGTGAACGTAATCAGGACACCAGTGAAGTTCTGAATCAATACACTGCGAAAACAGAGTTACAGTCCCGATGGATAAGATCAAAGTTATCCGTGTATACTCCGAACCGAATTCCCCTGAGCAACTTCGACGAGTTATTCAACTGTTCAACTACTATAAGCGTTCTGTGTCCCGTGATGCGCACATAATTCAGTCAATGACCAGCCATTTCATGGGGGTGAACGTAAATTGCAATTAGTGGAAGCTGCGTGTAACGCATTTGGTAAGCCCAAGCATGCACTCGCGGACTTAGCTCCCATTCTCATCCACATCCAAACTCACAGCCATAAATTGTCAGGATCGTTTTCAACGCAACTTCCAGCGCATTTTGAGAACATCGTTTTGTCAATTACTGGTAAGTTTTAGCTTTTCCAAACGTTAACAATCAGCCTAATAATGGTTCAGCGTGTTCTGCTAAAAGTGAGTTGCAGTCCGTTTGAATATGCAATACTTCCATCACCCGGTGGGCAGCAAAACCTTTACGAATTGCACTGCATACTAATCGTTAAACTACGCCACGTGCGATTCAACCCAAAGGAATTCCTCATGGAAACCAGGTATGTGAACTACATCTTCCAGTTTACGACCGATGTGACTTGTTTCCCGTAATAAAAACGTTACCGCCAGACTCCTTTTCACGCGTCTTACATTTCGCCGCACCGACTATCGCAATCTTCTCAAACGCACAAGTTACGTGGTTAGTTGTTCATCTGAGACAACACATCATTCAGATTGCTGGTTTTCTAAAGTCGAAGTTTAGACCGGGAATCGCAAATGACGATTGCTACACTTAATACGTTTATTACTGTTTTATTTGGTGTCGTGCTAACCGACTGTATTTAATGCTCAATCCAAACTTTGATGCACGCACGGGTTGATTTGGTGGTATTCCTGTCTCACCCAGAGACGGGAATAAAGGTCCATCTGACAAGCAGTTCTGTATATGAATGACAACATAATTTACTCCTTGCACTCAGCCTTATGGCAAGCCAGTACGAGGACAGAACATATCACATGAGGCCAACCATAATCAAGGAGAATGCACGTATAATCAATTACTCTGTCTGTCTATGTGACAACTATGACGGCCTGCAGCATCTCCCTTCCCAACATTTCGAGAATTATACATTTGTTCTGAGGATTCGTGTAGTTATCGAGCTTTTTAAGGAAACGCTCTGACGAATAACGGTCACCGAATTGAAAACATTATTCGACCGGGGATTTTACGTTCTTCTAAAGCAACCAATAACAATTGCAGAACAAACAGCTAGAAATTTCAAATGTGACATTCAGTATAGATGGTGAGATTATGCCAAAATTACACAGTTCAACTGTTTAAGGGTTAACTACTACATAATGAATGCAAGATGTCGCTTCACAAGTCTCTTTATAATACATACGGCACAGCAACAGTACCCCTCGTGTGAGCACTGCAATATAAGCGGAAAGCTTTCGTAATAACACTCAGACCAGTAAAATAGCACATGCCATCCGGCGCGCTCAGAAGAGTTGCAAAAATGTTCGCCACATCCTTTCTGAGTACGATATCCGGACCGTATTTCGGTTAGATAATACCTTAGAACGACTGGTGATGCATCCTAAAGATCCAGTTTCTATGGGCGATCAGACAGACTGTGTTTACGAAATCAAATGCGGTGATTGCAATGCCAGCTACATCGGAGAGACAAGCAGACAACTGAAAGTACGTGTTGCCGAACACAAGAGGCACACGAGGTTTCCTCCTAAAGACGCATATCAACTTCAGAAGCTAGAGAAGGATTCGGCCATCGCACTACATGCACTGTCAGAGAATCACAACGTAAGTTTTGATCAAGCTCGAGTGATTCACAAGGGTCTGCCTTCCCATGCGGAGCGCTGCTGCGCTGAAGCTCTCACCATTTACACACACGCTTGTGTTAATCGCAATGATAGCAAACCCCTGTCTGCAGTGTGGCGTGGATGGATAAACAACACCAGACAGACGAATCTTATCTACATCAATCTCACCCCCACCTACTCGGCAAACGATTCGACCAACCAATTCAGATGCAACGCAGATTGACCTAACCACGGCAAATCTCACGTGACCTCTGTTCCTTTGTTAATGTGATTTCGATTACAACACTCCTGAGGAAGGCCACCCGAGGTGGTTGAAACGTAGAGTATTACAACTTGCTCATAACGTTGTGTTATTCTCAATCCATTTATCAATAACATGTTAAACACGACGCCCAAACTGTTTGACTTCATTCGTACTAAATTTGGTGCGGATATCTTGCAACAGAGTAATTGATTATACGTGCATTCTCCTTGATTATGGTTGGCCTCATGTGATATGTTCTGTCCTCGTACTGGCTTGCCATAAGGCTGAGTGCAAGGAGTAAATTATGTTGTCATTCATATACAGAACTGCTTGTCAGATGGACCTTTATTCCCGTCTCTGGGTGAGACAGGAATACCACCAAATCAACCCGTGCGTGCATCAAAGTTTGGATTGAGCATTAAATACAGTCGGTTAGCACGACACCAAATAAAACAGTAATAAACGTATTAAGTGTAGCAATCGTCATTTGCGATTCCCGGTCTAAACTTCGACTTTAGAAAACCAGCAATCTGAATGATGTGTTGTCTCAGATGAACAACTAACCACGTAACTTGTGCGTTTGAGAAGATTGTGATAGTCGAATTGAAAGCAGAGCCACTGTATGTGGTGAATGTCAGGGCAAAACATGTTGGCCATCAAGCCATCAAAAACAAAGCGAGGCAATTTCAGCAAGGGGCGAGTTGTTTATTAGGTAAGAGGAAGGTTCAGTGGGCTGATAGGAAATACGTGATGGCCACAGATGCTTGTTTGATTCACTAAACCGTTCTAAAATGAAGTCAGTTTTCAGCCAAAGAAAAAAATGTCCCAAACACAATTCGTGAATTAACCCATCGAGGAGATGAATATGGGTGGTGAGCAGTTAAATTGTCGTCAGTTATACATTACAAACAAACGCGTCAGTCAATAGAAGGCTATCCATCCGATCAGCTGAGTATTTCAATTTGACAGTATGGGTTTTGATATGCTACGGAAGAAACAGACGGGAGTGCACTGTAAATGGAGAAAAAATGCGGGATTGACACATTTGCAGAGTTTAACCGGTCACCTGTTACACCATCTGAATATAGTTCGGCAAATCGACGTCGTGCAAATTAATAATCATAGCAGACTGTAACAAATCGACAAATGTGTTTTCTGGTGGGAGTGTTTTCATTTGTACAGTAACCCAAACAAACATTAATAATAGACAGTCAAAACTGGCTGTGTTCATATGTGAATCAATTCAGAATGCACGTATGTAGATGGACACAACTTTTGGTAAGAAAGTCAACAGATTTCCTATAAACGTTATTTGTAAGAATAATGTAAAATTGCTCTGATGAAAACGCGCGTGTTCCAGAAGCTCTCAACCGAAACCACCATGTCTGGAGTTAGGTGAGCTGGAGTTGAGAGCGTTGGTATCTCGCCGATCATCAGATTTCGAGAGAGGAACGCTGATTGCTGACACCACTGGCTGCGGTTGAGGAACGCTTTTCGTCGATAGAGAGGGTGCAGCTGATAATTCTTCCATAAATGTCGGTTTCAGTCTAGATAAAGTTTGTGGTGGGATTCGACAGTAAAAGTCTACGTGTCCTCTGTGAAGACAGGATAGAGGCCGACGTATGGGGACTATAGTAGTTGACACAAGCCGTCTGTACGTAGTAGAACATTGGTACAGGACGATAGCTTACTTTGCACGTGCATGGCTGATGATTGTTTTTGGAGTTGCATAGGGTGCACCCCTTAGAATTGTTGCATCAAATCAGCTGTATGTCAACCGTGCTGGTACAGTGCTGAAAGTGTAGTTAACAAAAGTTCACCTATTCACATCAGAGTATAACCAAAAGTAATTTGGCTGTGGTAGTTAAGAGTACGTAATAGTAGTCGGAAATGTACTTTGCTCAAACGCAGAGCTAGTTTCTGCGCAGTGGTAGTAACGCAGCAAGCCAGCTAACGAGCTCACAATGTGATCACTATTTGTACAACCTACTTATTCATGAAATAAAACAACAATAGCACACAATGTTCCGTTATGAATTACACTCTCTACATTTCATATGCTAGTTTGATTGTGTTGTGTAGGCTTAAATGAAACAGCGGAAGTGCTTTATTTCATAAAATTTTAAAACACATGATAAGGGTGGTTTTTATTAAACGGTGAAAACTTTCAATTACTCCATTTTCTGCAGAGTGGTAAGATTTAATGCCAACACGATCGCAATCCTGACTATTTTATACAACGTAAAGTGTGATAAAAAAAGGTCATTTACGAATCGTAGTCACAACTGGTGGACAACCATACTGTGTCATCTAATGCTGCTAGAAGATGCTTGCCATCGTGCTGGAGAAGCATTAATGCAACTAGATGGCTGCTGGTCATTTTGTCTTGGTACAATCAGCATGTCAGACTTCACAGTCGATTTCACGGTTGTGAAAATGTTGTCACGGGAATTTTCAACATGAGATACATGTCTCCCTCCTTCTTGCACGCTAACTTTCACGTGGATTGAGGGACACACATGAAATTGTAATTCTCGATCTCATTGAGTTTGCATTGTCTTTCTCGCTAAACAGCAGAGTGACTGGCCGCCAATGTTATATCACCTTGTTTGCAGGCTGATGATCTATTTAAATTATGTATTCGAATTTTCTTCCCTGTCAATATTTCACGTGGATATCTGTGAGCGAAATGCTACTTCTGAAAATCATTATAAATGACTTTATCCATCGATCGTTTCCCCTACTGTCATTATTGGTCGGTGCAAACATGGGTAATGCGTCTCACTTTATCCCCGAGGACCGGTTTGCCGTCTAGTTTACATTCCACTGATTGTGTGATCGTAAGTTTCGGCTTGTTTGTAACACAACGCCGCTCCGCTAAATTGACTTATGCTGTGGATAACACTCATAAGAAACATACGCGGGAAACTGTGGCAAACTTGTTGTTAAGCCGCTCTTGGCGATTCAGGGTAATTCACTCAGTAACGCGTATTCGACAATTCCAATAACGCTTATTCAGACGGTCGGGTTGACGGGACTATCTTCCAAGTCCAAAAACGTCAGAAAAGGCGGTCGAAAGTATTGGAATTTATACGGTACTGTTTAATAAAATTACAACAAAGGTACTATCTCACCTTGAATGTGAATCAACCGGGTACACAAATTATCCAGCAAAGGCGTTCAAAATGGAGTAACTAAACACGAGTCCACAAATAGCCACCAGTCAACGGGAAATGAACTCATTAAAACAATCGGGTACAGATGAAGATGAAAACGTGTCAAACAATACCAAGAAGGAAGTTTTAACAGATGAACAATGAGAGTTGTGAAGAGAAAGAAAGCGAACATTTCGTGCGCAGTTATGGTACAAAATTCATCACGACCGTTTATTCCGCACAGCCGCGACAAACAAAGACAATCAAGATCGGCGTTTCTACAAACAAATCAAACATACCTCAACAGACTCATTGCTCCGCATCATACCAAACGAAAGAAGGTAAACTTACCAGACGAACTTCAACAATTCCAACATTTCTATTTAAGGCATTTATTATACATGGTACTTGTCATCTTCAAATCTGTTGAAGAACATTTTGATAAGACTTTATTACCATCCTGGTTTACATGACTGGCATTTCTAACATGAAGTGGTGACTAGTTGGAAAACATGCTCCGTGTGCGATTTACAATCGATCCAGGTTGTCTCAAGTTCCTGAGGAGGAGAACGCTTCACTTTAAGGTTACTTGTGACTCATCAAACAAGACCTCATAGAAATCATGAACTAGTTTGTACCCTTACTATTAAAAAGAGCTCAAAATCGTCAAACCGTCGAAGAGGCCAGTGGTGAGTGAAGGGCTTATCAACAGAAATGAATGTTGGAAAAAATACAGAAATCGGAAGTCATCGCAAATGTCTAGAATATGTAGCTTGTAGGAACGCAGTGTCTGGCAGAGTACGACCTCGGAGCATGTCTTGCATGAGGCGAAATTACGTGTGATTCACAGGTGAATGCGGACAGGGTGTAGGAGATTTGTTAACAAACGAGTGTGAACTGGCCACTGACGAGACGAAGAAAACCAACGTCCTTGTGAACAACATCCTACGGAAGTTGATAGAGTCCAGTCTTTTCAGTAAAATAAAGAAGAACATACCTGTCATTGAGGAAAAACAACATCTTCCTATGTTCGATAAAGCCCTCTAAGTTTGCAAGAGCCGATTTCAACCATCCGGACATGGTTATGCCACTGACAAGAATTTTGCAGCGTCCTATGTGTCAAATCTTCAAAATTTCCTCAAAGATTGATAGAATTCCAAATGACTGGTGCATAGGCACTGTGGTCACTAGTCAAAAGGGGGGCTCGCGAAACAAACAAAACAGTTACAGGCCAGTTAGTTCGACCAGTATAGTTGAAAAGTGACTGAAAAAGCTTATCAGAGAAAAAGTTTTGAAATATCTAATTGGAAACCGTCTTTTCAATACAGCACAACGCAGATTTCCAAAGAGGAAATCCTGTCTATCCAACCGCTTATATTTCACGGATGAGGTTACCAGAAGATTAGACGAGAGAAGAAAAGTCTAGGTGTTGTGTGTGAATCTCGGCAAACCCTACGATTCAGTAGATCACCGTTATTTCACCAACAAGTTAGCTTGCTTTGGTACCTCTAACGATGTGACGGATTGGGTACAAGACTCTTTGTGTAACGGGATCTTTATAGTGAGGGGTTGGAAACGAGCTGCCTGAGGTAGGCACATCCCACGGGGATGTCCCCCAAGGGTCCATTTTAAGTCTTCTCCTGTTCTTACTGTTCGTAAATGATTCTGTGACGAGGCTTAGTAACACGTGGTTTGCATTCACAGATAGCAGGGTTAACAAACCGGGATGTCAACACATGATCACAAGACAGTATCAGAGTGATCTCTAAATGGGAACTTCCACTAAATTCTACCAAATGCCAAATAGTAACTCGCAGCTCTGCACCTCTAAAGGTGCGCGGTTCCCAGGGTCCGTTTATCATTCACTTGTGTTGAAAAGACTCGAAACCTGGAGGTGTTTATAAAAATGACTTCAGGCTCTCATCCTAGCGCGCAGTAGCTGGTTACATAATCAGCATTGAGTAGCTTAGATTTAACAGCATTCTGACTAACAGGCGACGGGCAGAATCTTTGCTGTTATACAGACCCATAGTTGAGCCACATCTGGAGTATTGCTTGCAGGCGTGTGCACCTTACTCACTTAAGCATATTTAGTGCATTGAATGATTACAATCTGCAGCTTGCTTGATAACAGGATTTGAGGACAAACCTTATCATGGCCGATTAAACGAGCTCAGATTATAATCCATCGGGAGAAGGATAATGACGGGCGACCTTGATGAAGCCTTCAGACTTCTCAAACACCAAAACGAAGTAAACACCACGAATATTTTTGAACAAGTGGGTCATGACGCCAACACCAGAGGTCACAGTCTCCGATTAAAGAAAAGAGGGGCTTGTTTAAACTTACGAGCAAACTTCTTCAGCCACCGGATAGTGATTGCGTCAAACAAGCTTCCACGTACAATAGTTCACAGTGTGACAGCGATCTTCTTCAAAAAGCGCCTGGATGGCGTATAGCCGGAAATGTTTCCAGACCTCTTTCAGCACAAGAGAAAGGGCCTCAGCAAATAGTGGTAGCGTAGAGAGGTACGACAGTGTGAGAACACTTCCCTTGTCTTGTAGTTCTCACTAATCATGTTAGTGACTCACAAATTAGATCCCGAATGGCTGTTAGAATATCTTTGACTCTCCGCCGGTGTTTCAGATTACATCATCCATGACAGGGTGACCGTCATAGATGATGTAACACATAAGTATATTGTTAAGTATCCCAGTATGAATGAGTGTACTCAATTTTCTTCCCTGTCAATATTTCACGTGGATATCTGTGAGCGAAATGCTACTTCTGAAAATCATTACAAATGACTTTATCCATCGATCGTTTCCCCTACTGTCATTATTGGTCGGTGCAAACATGGGTAATGCGTCTCACTTTATCCCCGAGGACCGGTTTGCCGTCTAGTTTACATTCCACTGATTGTGTGATCGTAAGTTTCGGCTTGTTTGTAACACAACGCCGCTCCGCTAAATTGACTATGCTGTGGATAACACTCATAAGAAACATACGCGGGAAACTGTGGCAAACTTGTTGTTAAGCCGCTCTTGGCGATTCAGGGCAATTCACTCAGTAAGGTATACCGGACAAATCCAATAACGCTCATTCAGACGGCCAGGTTAACCGGACTATCTTCCAAGTCCAACAAACGTCAGAAAAGGCGGTCGAAAGTACTGGAATTTATACGGTACTGTTTAGTAAAATTACAACAAAGGTACTATCTCACCTTGAATGTGAATCAACCGGGTACACAAAATTATCCAGCAGAAAGGCGTTCAAAATGGAGAAAGTGAACATGGGTCCACAAATAGCGACGAGTCAACGAGAAATGAACATATTAGAACAGTCGGGTACAGATGTAGATGAAAACGTGTCAAACAATACCAAAAAGAGCAGTTTTAAGAGATGAACAATGAGAGTTGTGAAGAGAAAGAAAGCGAACATTTCGTGCGCAGTTATGGTACAAAATTCATCACGACCGTTTATTCCGCACAGCCGCGACAACAAAGACAAAATTCAAGGATCGGCGTTCTACAAACAAATCAAACCTACCTCAACAGACTCATTGCTCCGCATCATACCAAACGAAAGAAGGTAAACTTACCAGACGAACTTCAACAATTCCAACATTTCTATTTAAGGCATTTATTATACATGGTACTTGTCATCTTCAAATCTGTTGAAGAACATTTTGATAAGACTTTATTACCATCCTGGTTTACATGACTGGCATTTCTACACATGAAGTGGTGACTAGTTGGAAAACATGCTCCGTGTGCGATTTACAATCGATCCAGGTTGTCTCATATCATCATACATTTCGTTGCTCTAGCTAATGTGTGTTCTTTCGTTGGTATATTAATTATACTTCAGTATAGTACTAGCATATCACCTCTAGCTTCATAGTTTTCAGTTGTGTGTCGTTCACGTAGTACTGTATGGTTGTCAATCCTGTGTTTTATCGTATCACTGTGTTAACTTCCAACACTAAATCAGTCTTGACTTGATGAGTTTTCCGCTATGGATGACGTGGGCACCCAATGTGTGGCCTGCAGATGTTCTAAGTCAGTCACTCTGACAGCTGTGAAATGTTGTATCACAGCCGGTGCTCCAAACGGACCATCGTTGCAGTAAGGTTGTATGAACAGCATAAACAGTTGAATTTTATGTGCTCGTACTGCTGTTCATTAGCAGAATTCTGAAGGCCAGTGGAGCAGTGGAAAGAGAGCAAATTCCCTAAAAGCTCCCATCGAGCAACGGGAGTATAATAGAGAGAGAGTAATTGCAAAGCAACGAGAAGAGATGGTAATTATGAAGTCGAGGACCGACGGACTTTCGGATGATACGGTGGAACGGCGCATTGTCAACAAAAATTATTAGGAAGATCCTGAAACATCCCGGTCCTCAGTAGTGCTAGGCCAACTATCGGAGAGAGGGAAACCAAAAACCAGCTGGGTAAGAGGTACGTGACAGAGATTCTCCGGATAGCAGGGATGCCTGTAGACACTGGCATCAAACGCACACATAGACTGAACAGCTGAAGCTTAAGTAATTCCGTCAGAGCTCAAAACTGGGAACTCTCAACACTCACCGAGTTTACACAAGCCTAACGACGGGACCTTGTGCTCAGCAGGGCTAATAGCATACATGAGTCGTCACGCGATATATATCAACCCACTCCGGGTAACGAAACGGCAGTAAATCAGTGTTACCGGCGAAAGTAACAAAGTGTGGTACGTCAGCCAGACAGTAGGTGCAAGAGAATATTATGGTTGTATTAGTGACTCCATTACTTCACTATAACAGGAAACCTGATTTAGGAGAATATTCCCAGGGAATTGAGACCCAAGAGGTGTCAGCCACGAAGGCATCCATTACGAGAGTGGTAGCTATCTGTAGACTCAAGGCCGGTTGTCACGGTAGTAAAAGTAACGAAACCTCCTTCAGGGCTAAGGTGAGCGCCGGTTACAGGACGTGGCAGAAAATCAAAAATGCGAGAGACAGAAAGTTTCAATCAACACAGTGAGGTAGGAAAACCATTGATTCAATAATAACGAAGGCCATACCCTAGGTAAAAGTGTTTGTCCTAGTTTTTGAGCTTCAAGAAACCAGCCGAAGGATCTGCCACAGTCAGGTTGCGAGTGAGTATGTCGCCCGATTGATGACAGTGTTAACGAAGGATTGTAAAAATGAGAAACACAGGGAAAGCGATTGTATTCCTGTGGTCAATATTGTACGTATGCTGAAGGAAGTAACAGGATCAAACAGCAGAGTTTGAAAGAAAAGCTACCTGAAATATTAGCAGTCCTTTCAGATCATCTGCCCAATGAGAGTTGTGGTGGAACAGAATTACCCGGCAAGCGCTGCAAGTAAAGAACCTCAAGTTTTGGCATACCAGTGCTTTCAGCATTGGCAACAAATAATGGGAGCTTACGAGTCACTGCAAACGATTCGGTTTCATAGCTGTGGACAATACACGACTGGAACTTGAAGTAACTTTGGGAAGCTACCCTCCGAAGGATTTTTCCACCCACAGACAGGACCGAATAGACTATCGCGCTGGTAGAAGGGCCCTGCTGCTGGCAGGCAATCAGTACAAGTTGTTGAAGACCAGCTCCTCATAAGACACCCCCAACATACAGGCAGTATCCTGATATACTGAGAAGGATAACAGGTGACTGAATTTTTTTGGGCGCCTATAGGGGGACACTGGCTAACACTGAAGAAGGTAAGGATATGCTCAATAATCCAAACGCCCTAGTTAATAAATTCGCGAGCTTAATGGCAGCTGGGTACTTTAGCCTATGAGACGCTCATCAAGATTAAGAAATCGCCAAAAGGAGTGACTTCGAAGGGATATTCCCGGACTGGTTACACTCTACCTCTTTCGTTCAATGTGTTCAGGCTCCTATCAGGTTCCGACACGAGCACGCACCCTTCCTGTTAGGTGTGCCACTTGGTAGACGTGAAATGGACATCGTCGGCTTAAAAAGTGAGGCTCCGCTTGGAACCAGTGAATCACTGGGTTCTGACGTTTGGAGTCCGTACAAAGAAAAGGCCTCACTGAAAATAATTATTCGTAAGTTTGTTCGAGTGAACACGACAGTGTTTTCGGAAGCTGAACGAAGCATTTCTCAAGTTCCTGAGGAGGAGAACGCTTCACTTCGAGGTTACTTGTGACTCATCAAACAAGACCTCATAGAAATCATGAACTAGTTTGTACCCTTACTATTAAAAAGAGCTCAAAATCGTCAAACCGT